>ML975508.1:0-21149 GCA_010015605.1 Decorospora gaudefroyi
GCGACAAGGCGATAGAGTACGTTGTGGGGGTGTCATTGCGGTTATCGTGTAGAGAGTCGCGTCGATTTCCGTGGGGTGGCCCGGTTACTGGGGTGTTCCACCAGTAAGCTGGCCACCCCACCAAATCATCCCGACTTTCCGCACGATAGCTCCACAACAACGTAGAATGATATGATATAATTTTGTATAGCTAGTCTATATACGTCTACATTGAGTCCGCGTGTGTCCTTGGATATGACACTTGCTACACGTTGGTGGTGCGCGCTTACGTCCTTGAGTTGTCTGAACCTGTTCACCCTCCACGACCACCCTTTCAGCCTCTACAGCGAGTTGCTGAGCTTCTTGAGTCTGTAGAGCTCCTCCATGGGCTATATACTGCCGCCGCTGGTCTTGTTTACGTCGTTGACGCTGACTAGCTGTACGGAGCTTCCTATTCTCCTCTGCGAGTATAGTCGCTGAGTTCATCGCGAGCTGACATCCTTTAACGAGCTGGCGGATAGCTTGGCTTGTTGGGCTCTGTGACTGGCGACGAAGGAGGTCTCGTACGTGTTGAGCCTGCTGCTTAAGCTGGTCTACTGTACGCGGTGTCTCTGCTGTCCATGCGACGTTGTTGTCTGCTATTGTCGCTGGTGGAGACGGCGTTCTGACGACTGTGAGCAACGATAGGACGCGGTCTAGACAGGGAGGGATAAGCCCTGTCGCCTGGAAGCCAGCCTGGATGTTCTGCTCTGCGAATACTGCTGGCCGGATCCGTGTATAGGTGGTGAGGAAGTCTACCTTGTCAATATGGTAGACGCCTTGGCGTGCCAGCTCCTGGATCTCGTGACCGTACGCTCGCTTGAGTGGGGAGAAGCAGCTCACATCAAGGGGCTGAAGGAGGTGGGAGGTATGAGCTGGCATACAGAGAGTGATAATCTTGTTCTCTGTGCAATACCGGTCGAATTCAGGCGTAGCGTGGCTGCTATGGCCATCTAAGATAAGAAGCGGGTAGACTCCACGCGTACGAGACGCTGTATGTCTGTCGAAGTGCTTTACCCACTCTACGCCGAGCTTATCTGTCGTCCAGCCGTTGTCTGATACAGCGACTACCCAGTCTGGCGGGAGGTGTTGATACCAGGTGGCCTGGTGGAGCTTCCCAGACAAGATCACGACGGGTGGAAGACAGCAGCCAGACGCGTTGATACACTCGATAGTCGTGACCCAGTCTCTGTTACCTGGCTGTACAGTGACTGCTCGACCTACGGTATTAGAGCTCGGGACAACCTTAGACGTCGCTGCGACGCCCATCATAAAGCCAGTCTCATCAAAGTTGTAGACGTCGTCGTCTAGTATACCATGCGCCTGGCGCGTCTCCTCTACAAGCTTAAACCACGCTGTAATTGTGACAGGGTCCTCACAGCGAGCGCGCTGGCTATGGAACTTCCTATTCCACTTTGTCTGAAGCTCGGAGTGGCTGTTAACGAAGCGCGACACCCAGTTCTTGCCTACAGGTGGAGGAGGAGGATTTTGGCCGCGGCCAGCGAGTAGAGCGTCTGCCATACGTCGTACGTCGATAACCTGGGGTGGAAAGCCTCGTCGATCAAGGTCTAGGATCCACTGAACAAGAGACTCCTCTTCAGTAGCTGATAGCTTGCGGTTGACTGACGTAGTCTCGGATCGTGGCTGGGTACCATAGAGACGCGTCTGTAGAGTCGATCTTGGGACGTCGTACGCTGTCGCGAGCGCGCGGAGTGACTGACGAGGGTTATTATGATAGGATGCTATAGCTAGACTAAGCCTGCCTTCTCTAGATGGCTGTAGAGGACGTTGTTGTCGTGTCATTGTCGATGGCGCAGACAGAGTTGGGATAATTTGGTGGGGTGGCCAGCTTACTGGTGGAACACGTAAGTTAACTATCCCGCAACCCGTCGTGCCATCCTGGTGCAGCACACAGGCACACAGACTGCCTTGAATGTACAAGCGCACTGGGGGCTATACCATGCGTCTTATAGGACTGACGCAGTTTGCCGGTACTGTGGCCGGTACGGTGTCGCGACACTGGTAGATCCTTTTGTAGATATAAAGCGTTCTCATTGTTAAGCAAAAGAAGTTGGTGTAAGAGATGTCGATTGAGATGTGAGGGGGATACCCTTCACATACTATAATATGAGAACTAAGCCTAAATAGGTAGTATGTATCGCCCGGCTGCTCCTGCGATATCCCATATCGCTACTACCATATCTCAGATAGTTCCTTCCAACACTCATCGCGCAGTTTTGAGTCGACCTCTCACAGCCACATCTAGGTATCTATCCAACACTGTCCTATCCAATATCCTGATCCAACAATTCCACAGAGTATGGACAGGGAGGCACAAGCATTACTCTTTGAGCTTCGCTATCCCGAAATGGTAGAGTGCCACACCTGCTCCCCCAGTCGCCATATGCGGTTGCCACGAGAGTGTACGCGAGAAGGACAATACCTAGGGTATCTTCACCCCGCAAAACGAAAAAAAGAATCTTCCCACAACCCCCGTACGCGCCGCCCCCAAGTAGGAAACCCCTAACCCCAGATTAACATTGCCCATCCAACGATACCACAAAAAAGCCATGCACTCACCTCACAACGCCATCATAATCAAACACAAGCGCCGTCCACACACGCACCAGCACAAAAGCTCACAATTGCATTTGTAGCGCAGTTGACTGTAACGTTTACACGTCTGTCGGACCATGGCTCGGGGTAGGTGGTGCAGTAGGTGCCTGTGCAGAGAGGGGCTGGGGCCGCCAGGGTAAGGCGTAGGAAGACGACGGTGAAGGTGGGGGTGAGGAAGTGCATGGTGTGAAGGTAGGTAGGTGTTAGGATGGAAGGGGTGGACTTGGTAGGTCGTTGGGTTGGTTTGGGCTGCTGAGTATATGGAAAGAGAGAGAGGTTGGATGATGAGTTAGGAAGTGTAGCTAGGTAAGGAAGGAGGGAAGAGGGAAGGGGGCCTTTTATGTAACAAACCAATATAGGAGAAGCGTAAAATCAAATAAACAATCTTTGATTGAAATGCGGATATATACCGGCTTTCCAACAATGATCCAATACTAGACAACATCTGGTGGTGGTGGTGGAACGCATGACCGCTGCCGACAGAGAACAGACAGTCGCAGTAGTAATTCGTACCAGAAGGGGCCAGTCAACCTCCCTTTGCTGCCTGCAATTGCTTAAACGGCGCATTCGATCGGTGTGCGGCGCGCACATAAATCACAAAGTTGTGCGACCACTATCGCGCTTTCGTCTGTACTATACGCTTTGAGTTGTGTGAGAAGAAGGATTGCGGGGTTGGTGAGTCGTGTGTGTGGTGGCTGCGGCACTGTTGCGAGGAACGGAGAGGATGATTGGTGTTTGCCAATATGTAAGGGTTGAATGGATATTTCTCAATATTCGTGTCTGTTTCTGCTTTTACGTTTGGGGTTCTTTTCGCCTCGATGCTTGCATGGGATACGATTGGGGAAGTATCGAAAGAGGGGGTATATGCTGGCATCGCTTGTTAGCACTTGGAAGAAACGTATTGCAACCCGTAAATGGATCCTCATTAGTATTTGGAAGAAGAAAATAGATGCATAACACTCGCTAACCATGCTACAAGCCCGTCAGATTTGAACCAGCCTTCCCATAGAAACGCCGCAAGAAACCCAACTCATTCGGGTCATCTACCGTCTATCTGACCACCGACCGCCACCTTCCCCAGGTCGAACGCCAGCCTTCTTTTCACTCCCTGCAAACTTCTTCTCCTCTTCCTCCCATTTCTTCCTCTCCTGTGTCCGTCGTGCCGAGTATGCCCGAGAAAACTTCCAGGCTTCTGTATCAGCCATGTTCCATTGCTCTACCGCATCGACAACCTTTTTCATGTTCTTGTCTTTACTTTGGATGGCATCGCGCGCTTTCTTCAAACGCTCCTCTTCTTTCTGGATCCATTTCTCGTCTGGCACGTCGATACCTTTGATAGGTTTTGGCGACTCGGGGCGGGGGAAGATGATAAGCTCGGACTCTTCGCTTGGCGAACTTGGTTCGGTCGTGTTAGAGGCAATTTGGGGCAAAGTAAAGCCGAAGATCCAGTCTAAATCGTGCTGCGTGATGCGCTCGGCTGTGAGCCATAGTGAATGCGCTGGGGCTGCTGCTACAAGCTCTTTGAATTGGAGTACTCGGAACTCTTCGGTGTGCTCATCTGGGACGGATTTTTGCGTCAATTCCCTGATCCACAGGTCACGCTGCGCCTTGTTGCGTAAGAAGGTGTTATCCAGGGTATCTCGTGTGTAGTGTAATGAAGTAAGAGTATATGGGTGTGGGACGGTCCCGATTGTGAAGAATTTTGTGGTGTTGACGAATTCCGGAAACTGCTGAAGCTTCATCGCTTTTTTCGCGTCGCATGGCTTGCACTTTGGTCGGTTGGGCGGACAGGACTTGGGCATGGGAGACGTTGGACATTGAGTAAGGTTACGTCCAATTTCAGTCGTCTCGTACATTAGCGCAGTCGTATGTTCCGGTACTGGCTTTACGATTGCGACGCCCTCGGGGTGTTGCTCTTGCCAGGTGAGATGGAGATGCGAATTGATAAGGTTGGCAAGCAGGTTGAGACCTTCCGCCTGGGTCGTGTTTTTGAGCTTATCAGCGACCGTCTTGTATTTGCTGGAGATGGTGGCCATGTTGTATGAGGCAATACCGTTAGCCTTGGCGTCTACTGTTACGTCTTTTGAACTCAGAAGGTTAACGACCGGACCCCCTTCTTTCGTGGCCAGCTTGGTAAGCTTGTCCTTGCTCGCCGTGACATTCTTCAAAAGCTCGTTGCTCATGACCTTCCTGATGGCATCGTCCACATCTGCCCGTTCTCCAAAAAATACTGCGTTGTCAAGAGTTTGAACTCTTGACAGCTCGCGATACTTGTTCCGACGCAAAAATGCCAACATGGGATTCTCATACTCTGCCATGGGGAGAGCGAGCCAGTTAACGAGAACTCCCCCACCCATGTGTCCCCAAGCCAGCCATCGCATGATCTCAAAGTCGATTTTGGCATCCAGCTTCATTCGCTGGAACAGCTGGTACTGAGGGTGCTCCATAGCCTCCCTCCGAGAGAGTACCACGGGCTTGAAGCCGTATGCCCACCATGCCCGCCGCCATGCCAATATCAGCCGGTGTTCGGCCACAGATAGCTCCTTATCCTGCTTTCCCGGCACATCGTAGTACGTGTAGACGGGCGGCCGTTCGCGGAGCGGAGGCAACAGCGCGGTGTTTTCGTCGAAAGTTACTGATGAGGACAAAGGGTTCCGCCATTTGAAATCGCTGAGCCATTTTATGGGGCCGTAAGCACTCGTGGCAGTACTGTTGGCCTGGGTGGGCGGCTTGTGTGGGGAGGGCTCAAATGGGTTGGGGACCGAGGGGAGCTCGCCGAGATCAGGTACGTATGCCTGTGGATGTTTCACGGCGTCGGCTACTGCGTCGTAGGTAGGCAGGCTGTCGCGTGACGGAGCCCCGTACGAGGATAGGCTGATGACGACGAACAAGATGAGCACAAAGATGGCCTGGAATCTTTTCGGGGGCATTTGAAGCGTGACGGGACGCCCCATGAAGGAATGTTGTATCGGCATGGCGCGGTTGAGAGGTGTTGGCGGGAAGCGAGGGGCCACTATCGCGACATTGGAGACATACGCTCCTGTAGGCAACTACGAGCTGATACCCGCTGTGGGCTTACTAGGGTAAAAAAAAAACGGAGCAGAAGTACTGTGTACAAGAAGCGCGACGGCAGCTGACAGGGCGTCGCGTCGTACTCGGACGGATACGGAGGAGTTTCACGAGCGAGGTGCATGGCTAGCGTAGGGCTGATGCAGGTGCTCCAGTCCCCCATCCCACGCAGCGAGGATTCGCTAGTGGGGGTCCGCCGATGTCGCCTGTCGAGCATTTCGCCCGGGATGCGTCATCTATGCACTACTTTCACTCGCTCGCTCGTGTTGAATGTGTTGTGTTTGAGCCATATGGCGAGATGATGCTGCGTATTTGATAGGCCCAACTGCCTCTTACCTTTGGTCGCACGTCGATTGGATCTCCCAGCACCATATTATATATTCGCCCATTGCGCACACTCCACCCCGCTACACATTTTCTCCACGATAACTTACCACCTACACGCGATCATGGCTTCACTCACGCAGGGGAGTATCCCGGACCCGACTGCCGACCTTCACTGGTCTGACTTCAAGGGGCCCATCCACAACATCTTCGCTGGGAATGCGCGCAAGCATCCTGAGCGGCCATGTGTGGTCGAGACAGCTACCAGCAAGACGGCAGAGCGCAAATTCACGTACAAACACATCTTCGAGGCTACCTCGGTACTGGCACACCATCTCGTGCAGAATGGAATACAGAGAGGCGAGGTCGTCATGATCTTCGCCCACCGAGGCGTCGACTTGGTGGTGGCTATTATGGCCGTTCTAGCCGCAGGAGCGACCTTCTCAGTACTCGATCCGCTGTACGTCCAATGCAAATTGATCGGTCGTGCCCTCACAGCCTACTAAAAACAGTAAGATACCCGCCCGACCGCCAATGCATCTACCTCGAGGTCTCCCAGCCGCGCGCCCTCGTAGTCATCGATAAGGCTACTCGCGAAGCAGGTCCCCTCTCCGAACAAGTGCGGGACTATATCAAGGAAAACCTACAACTACGCACAGAGATACCCGCGCTCGAGCTCAAGGACGATGGGACACTGGTGGGAGGCATCAAGAATGGCAAAGACGTCTTGGCAGAGCAGCAGGAGCTCAAGACCGAGCTACCAGGAGTACTGGTCGGCCCAGACTCAACACCTACCCTCTCATTCACATCCGGCTCAGAAGGAAAGCCCAAGGGCGTCAAGGGGCGGCACTTTTCGCTGACTCACTACTTCCCCTGGATGGCCGAGACTTTTGGACTGTCTGAGAACGACAAGTTTACCATGCTTTCTGGCATCGCCCACGACCCCATCCAGCGAGACATTTTTACCCCACTCTTCCTCGGCGCACAGCTACTCGTACCCAGCAAGGAGGACATACAGCATGAGAAGCTGGCCGAGTGGATGCGCAAGTACGGTGCCACCGTCACACATCTTACGCCTGCCATGGGTCAAATCCTCGTCGGTGGTGCATCAGCGATATTTCCAAGCCTGCATCACTCGTTCTTCGTCGGTGATCTCCTGATCAAGCGAGACTGCAGAAGATTACAGAACCTTGCACCCAACGTGCGCATTGTGAACATGTATGGAACCACGGAGACCCAACGGGCTGTCAGCTACTACGAGCTACCAAGCTGCACAGAAGCCCCCGACTTCCTCGATAGTATTGGTGAAGTCATTCCGGCAGGTCGCGGCATGAGCAATGTTCAGCTGCTAGTAGTAGATCGTGAGGACAGGAACAAGATATGTCCGCCTGGTCAGAGCGGTGAAATATATGTGCGAGCCGGTGGTCTGGCAGAGGAGTACCTTGGCCTACCCGATCTGACAGCGACCAAGTTCGTCAACAACTGGTTTGTGGATCAGCAGAAATGGATTGATGAAGACAAGAAGAGAGTGGAAAGTCAAGGGGCGGCCGAGCCATGGCGGGACTTCTACAGAGGTCCACGGGACAGGTTGTATCGCTCGGGTGACTTGGGTCACTATTCACCTGATGGTAATGTTCACTGCACAGGTCGTGTCGACTCGCAAGTGAAGATTCGAGGTTTCCGTATCGAGCTCGGGGAGATCGATTCACATCTCTCTGGCCATCCTCTGGTGCGAGAAAACGTTACATTGCTCAAGCGTGATGCTTACGAAGAGCCAACCCTCGTCAGTAAGTGATGAGTGACGTCCTTTCCATACCACCTGCCGTAACTGACGTTCTAGGCTACATCGTCCCTGAAATGAAGCGATGGTACGACTGGCTCGAAGAGCGTGGCGCAAAAGACAGCGATTCCGTCGATGATACTAGCATGGTCACTCTGCTCAAGCGTTTCAAATATCTACGGGATGATGTGCGAGAGCATCTGAAGAAGAAGCTCCCTGCATATGCTGTGCCATCGATTATTGTTCCGCTCATTCGGTTCCCACTGAACCCGAACGGCAAGGTCGATCGACCAGCGCTGCCATTCCCAGAGCCAGCACACTTGGCGGCCGCGGGTGCTAGGCGCCCTTCGCAGCTCGGTGCGGCTTTGACGCCGACTGAAAAGAAAATGGCCAGCATATGGGCGGACCTCCTTGGCGACCGTGGTGTCGCGGTTGACAGCATTAGCGGTAGCGACTCTTTCTTCGACCTCGGCGGACACAGTATCATCGCACAACAACTTCTCTTCAAGATCAGACAAGAATGGAAAGATATTGATGTACCGATGACTACCATCTTCCAGTACCCTACCCTGCGTGGCTTCTCATCGAATATCGATCAAGCCATGGACCCAATAGGTTTGCGACTAGACACAGCTGAGGCCATAGAAGATGACCCTGAGGATGAGGCTTACTCCGCGGATGCTAGAGATCTCGCTGGAAAACTGACTCAGTTCAAAACCAGGGACCCTCTGAAGCCAAGGGAAGATGTGCATACCTTCCTCACTGGCGCCACAGGTTTCTTGGGAGCTTACATCTTACGGGATATTCTCTCCAGGCCCGGGAAGGTGACCGTACTTGTCCGTGCACAGGACATCGATGCTGCGCTGGGACGTGTGAGACAGACATGTACCGCATACGGTATCTGGCATGACAGCTGGGAATCACGTCTTGAGCCACTGGTCGGTGATCTCGAAAAAGAAAACTTTGGCCTTGAGTCGAACACATGGAACAAGCTTGCAGATTCGGTCGATGTGGTTATTCACAATGGTGCTTTGGTGCATTGGGTATTGCCGTATTCTCGCCTAAGGGGACCCAATGTCATATCCACGATGACCGCGCTCTCCCTGTGCGCTACCGGCAAGCCCAAGAACTTCGGTCTCGTCAGCTCAACTTCAGTCCTCGATACAGACTACTTCGTCAAGCTCTCCGAAAAGAGCCTTGCACAAGGCGGCACAGGTGTCCCGGAGGCAGACGATCTTGAGGGTGCTCGCAAGGGTCTAGGAACCGGATACGGCCAGTCTAAATGGGCAGCTGAATACCTCACGCGCCAAGCTGGCAAGAAAGGTCTCGGTGGCTGCGTTATCCGCCCTGGCTACGTCCTGGGAGACCCCGAGTACGGCACCACCAACACGGACGACTTCCTCGTCCGCATCCTCAAAGGTTGCATACAGCTCAAGTCTCGGCCCGACATATCAAATACCATCAACATGGTCCCAGTGACACATGTCGCCCGTGTGGTGGTTGCATCGTCGTTCAATCCGCCTATTGCGCCCCTTGGCGTAGCGCAAATCACTTCGCACCCACGCATTACTTTCAACGAGTTCTTGGGCGCCCTTGAGAAATTTGGCTACAACGTGCCTCTTGTCTCTTACTCTGAGTGGAAACGAAACATGGAGTCGTACGTCTCCGACCGCTCAGGGACGAGGGAGGAGAACGCTCTTCTACCCCTCTATCACTTCGTGACCGGAGACTTGCCCGCTGATACCAAGGCGCCGGAGCTGGACGACAAGAATGCGGCAGAGGCGTTGAAGAAGGACCAAGCGTGGAGTGGCGAGGATTGGAGTCAGGGTGGTGCGGTCACGGAGGCTACTGTGGGGGTGTACGTCAGCTACCTGATTGAGCTCGGCTTTATGCCGAAGCCAGAAGGGAAGGGTGTCAAGAATTTGCTGGTTAGTAAGTTGTCGGATGCTATGAGAGAGGGCATGAAGTTGGTTGGCGGACGTAGAGGGGTATAATCGTGCATTCAGGGCGGGGACTGGGATTCGAGGGCTGCATTTACAGGGGATTCTCAATTGGTAGAGGAAAATACAGAAACCATAAGAGTTTAGTGAAAAGCTGTATAGGTAGGAGGAATAGGACTGGAATTGGTCGTCCGCGGACGGACTTGACTCCGGCTGCCCATCGCGACTTCCTTGCCTAATCTTTGTGACATCAGGACTCACATCGCTCACCATGACACTACCGAAGCAACTTTGCAAAGCTTCACTTAGATGCACAGCAAGTTGTACATGCTGCTACTCAGTTCTGTAGATTAGTATACGCAAAACAGCGCTGACTGCTTTGCTCAGTGAAAAACAGCATGGGATTCATGGGTGCCAATGCCAAGCTCGAGATCGGCAACGCCAGGTTGGTTTCAGCCACGCCTTTCCTGATGGCCAGACTACGCTGCGCCCGCTCGGGCTTGGTCGACGAATGCAAATGCGACCCAAGACGTGGCTTCCGACCTCGAGGGTAGCAGTGCGGGAATAAAAGCCAAGCGCGTCTCACTGCGCGCTTCTAGCGTCCAAAGTGATTTCACGCCACGACACGACGTGGTACAGACTCCCGACCTTGGAAGTTGGAAGAGGTGCTCGGTCAATACTTGGTAGGCTCCGCATCGCACAACAAACATCTTGAGCGGACCGTGGTAGCCGCTTTGACTGGGACTTGGCGTCTCGTCACGCCCTCACACTGGGCGAGACAGCGCGCGGGCGGCGACGCCTGTTTCCTCAGCATGGCTCAGCATCGTCGGCGCCGATTCAGGCCAAGCACAAGGGTGAAGACGAGGTGAAGATGAAGGGCAGGACATGTCTCCAAGACTCCAACACCAGCTCCAGGACATGACTGACGCGGCCGCGAATCCCATTTCGACGGCTTCAGCGGCGCCTCGTCCAAGGCCGTGCACGCGCTCCGTGATTGGCCGTGCCTGTCGCCAGATGCTCTGCCCAGCCCTGATGCCGAGCCTTGGGGATGAAGGCCAAGCCCAAGACCTTCTCCCAAGGGCTTGAGAGCGTAATTCTATGTAACAAGAGTCTTGTCTCTCCTGAGGCGCGCCTCTGCCTCTGGTATAACATGCCCGCCAGCCCGTCGACACCGCATCTCTTCAAGGCTCGCCTGATGCCCGCTACCCGTCGAGAAAAAACGTTGACCATCGAATGCCGGCAATGGAATCCCAGCATCCGCCGATGCGAGGTCCGGCCACATACACGCAGCCCCCACGCTCGTCGTACGACTGCACGTGCAGCGAGAAGGAGCCTCCTCAGCGACAACAGAGCATTCACGTAGCGCGCGGCAGCAAGTCTGGTGCTGGCCGCGCTCATGATTCTGTCATCTCCGCCCACCCATTTTCGCCAAAAGCATCCTCTCCGCCAAGCCCCTGCAGCAGCATCTCGTCGAGAGGCCGACCGCACAACTCCGTACCAGAGACCCGCCATTCACATTCACTATCCGCCACGAGGCCACCACAACAACATGTCCAACATCCGCCACAAGCGTATCTTGATCCCGAAAAGCATGTCTCTCGCTCTTCGCAGGGCCGCCGCTCGCCCAATCGCTTGTCGGCGGCAGTAGTGGATGGCGATGCGATCGTGTACGATAAGGGCCAATATCATGAGAAAGGACCAGAGGAGAAAGCATGGCATCTGTTGGTAAGTTTTCCGTATTTGTCAGCAAATTCCAGCAGTCGCTAATCGACGTGCAGCTCTGGCTCTGCGGCCCTTGTGCCTTCCTCTCCGGCGCCATCGCTATCTGGACCGCTTGCGCTCTCCTGGTCACGCTTGTACTAGCACCCCTGCGATTCTGCACCACGCGGCCGTCGATGTCAGAACAAATCACAACATTCCTCGCCCCGGCGCTCAACTGGCAACTCCATCTCGTCTATTCCCACGACTCGACGTCTGGCTACAGTGCACCTATGCTGGTCGTTGTCCACCTGTTTTCGCCGGTTGTTGCTTTCGGTGTCGCGATAGCTGCATGGACTGCAGCCGGATTCTGGTTCTTTTCTTCGATATTAGGCGACCCTGGAGGTCACGATGGACACAACGACGGCAGGGAGAGCATTGTTGGTGTACGGAACTGGTGGGAACGATGGCTCTCTCGAGGACTGAGAGAGACGGATACGTGAGGAGGAGGCATTGCGCCACATACGACGACTTTCCTGTTTCTTTTTGCTCTCCCAGCTACGGCAAGAGCGACAATTTCAGCGGCATATACCAGGGCGTACACCTTGTTTAGGAGGCAAGGGATATGATGGGGTTGCTGGTCCGGGGTGACAGCACGGCGTTATTGGAAATCTCTCCCTCTCTCTTTGCAGATGGATCCAAGGTTTTGGATCTCGACATGATATACCCCTCGACGTTGCTCGAATATTACCAACAAACATTTCCATGACCATTGTTCCTTTTTCCAGTTCGTTTACCAGGTAACTTGTATTTTTTTGCAGGCGTCACATGTGATTTTCAGCGCCTCCCCCACGGGACACCGGGCTGGGCAGAAGAAGACTCCAAGCAGGCAGAAGTTAGAACTGGAGCTCCAAGCCGCTACACGAGGCAGGTCACCAGCAGACGAATCACGCGCGCACACAACCGGCCCTTCCACTTCTCCGCTGGACTATACATAAAAAACCGGGTCAAATAATCAAAAGCAGAACAAAGTCACCAACATATTACACAGTACTATTATTCGACGCAAGCAAACATTTTATCTGCGCCCCCCCTCCAAACAAAGATGACATGATTTTTTGGGGGGTTGGAGGACCGGGGGGGGGGGCCGCCGGAGGGGGGTTTTCACCGCTTCTCATACATATCCTTTCCTCCCGCTCCACTCTTCCGCTTACGCTTACGCTTACCCTCTCTTCCAAGACCTGGCGTTGGCAGTGGCAGTGCCAATCCAATGCAAACGCCCAGTTTTTTTCCCGCCCAGTCTTTCCGCCCTTGTGGTACACACTAAGAGGTAAAATGGGCAACTCCATGTCTCTCGTCGGCGGCCGAGCTGGGCCGATGCGCGTTTTCGCTGTGCGAGGAAATCAAGGTTGGTACTCCGTACCATACCTCGTTTTTTAGGGGGGTTGGTTGGACGCGGTGCGAAGGGTTAGGGAAGGGAAGGAGGATTTCGGTGTGGGTGGGGGACTGGAGGGGGGTATATCGGCTTTATTTTCTTTGGTTGTTGCTGTTGCTGGGGTAACGGGGTTTGGATAGGAAGATGTTTGATGATAAGGACGGTGCTAGGTGCTAGTTTAGTGGGGTTTGACACGTTCTGTTGTTTTTTTTACTTCTGGATAGCGAAGATTACACGGACGGCATGTGTTTCTTATGCGTGGATGGATGGATTGATAGGCCCTAGGGTACAGGTGGCGTGATGGAACGGAGAAAGGAGAAGGTGTAGATACACAGTGTGGAAGTCTTAAAAGTTTTGTAGAAAAGATTTTCGTTCGTGTTCTTAAGAGAATCTCAGGGGAGGAGTCTTCAAAAGATTCCAATGCATGGCTGTGTCCCTAGTTGTAACTCTGCGAGAATCCATGTGGCGAAAACCACACCAAGTTGATTAGCGATGTAGCGGCGGATCATTTGTAGGAGCAGGCTAGCTTGTTCGAATATATACGCTTGTATTGAGTAGGTAGTCTTTCTTTCTTTGAAGCTACGTTGGATATGAATTAGGAGAGACATTACTACATTAGACAAAGGGGAAGTAGACTAAAAAAACAAAAACCTGTGTACAGAGTACAACAAAAAAAAGCAGGCATGTAATGCAGCCCGAGAGAAAGAAGTAGAACGTTTCAATGTTATACCAAGCCAATTGTCCTTTTTTTCGCTTCATGCTTGACGGATAAGGAAGACGCGAGGTTTTCGGGCCGCGACGATGTGGAAAATGGCGAGATCTCGTAGCACAGGAGCGTGTATAGATGCTTCCGATGATCATTGTGTTGGTGGATCCAGGTCGTTGGTTGTTGTTCCGAGTCGTAGTTGTCGGCATATATATCTTCGTGATATCGATGAAACTTTCATCGTTCCTCGCTCCCACTCGAGCGGACTTCGCGTATCGTAACCTGGCTCTTCATTTTCTTGTGCGCTCTGCCTCTCATCGATTCGCGCATCAGGCAATTCTTGAGACACTGCTCCACAAGCGAAGGGTCGCTCTCCATAAAGTGCTCTTTCAGGAACCAGCTCGAGCTTGATCTCGCAACGGATAGCCGTAGACAACTCCTTGCACTCCCAATCTGTTTCTGGAAATAGTGGTCTAGAAAGGCGTATGAGTCGTCGAAGGTCTTGTAACAGCTGTTGCATGCGAACGTCGCTTTGTCGTCTTTCGCTAATGGATCAAGCGCGATGTGCGAGGTGAAGAGTATGCATCGGTATGCTGGCAGTCCTGAGTGGGCGGTTACGGAGATACATGCGTCGCAATGTGGACATAGCTCTCGGTCATCGTATTTGTCGTGCGGGTCCGCCTTCTTTGCTCGTAAGCTGCTGGTTTTTGATTCCTTGAGGTCTTTCCGAAGCTGGTCTGCGAATGGGCAGAATTCCACTTTGAATCGTGGTGGTGGGAGAATTGGTGTAAATATTGGCGATTCGAGACGTGCGTATTGTTCGCGTAGCGCAGTAAGGCAGGCGCGCCGGATGCTCTTCGCCGTCATAATTATACTGTCGATGGGTATGAGGGGCGTTGTAGAGAACACACTGTCGTACAGTGGCTGTCTGATTTCGTACTGGAGTCGAAGGAGTTGGGCCGAGAGGATGGCGTGGCACTTGGCTACCCGGCGTTAGCCTCTCATACATGTGATGGAAGCCAATGGCGACTTACAATCTCCCTCTTCGAACCGCGCTCCAAACATCTCCTTTCCTTGTTCCATGACTCTCTGAACCTGCCGACCCAGGCTCAAAGCCTTTCCCACGATATCGTCCCGGTTCTTGGTACCAAAACATACCCACTTGGAGCGCGTGCGACGGTGGCGTGCTTGCCATTGTTCGTAGGCTTCGTATGCATCCTGGAACTCGCGGTCGATATCCCATAGTGTGAGGGAGGTGTGTAGTGACTTGTCCCATGACAAGTACATAGTCGTTGTAGAAGACATTATACAGTTAAACGCGCGTAAATCCGTAAAAAAGAGAATAGAAGGATAAAAGAAAATGAAAGAGTAGAACAACCGACGAGCCGGAGCCTCAAAAGACGGTAAACACAGTGACACTATACTCAATTAAGGCCGATCTTACCGATTACAGACGACGAGGGTACATGCACAATCTCGATTGGGATGCAGAAACCTGAATGCGACGGCTTAAAAACAGGACCTAACATCAATGTCGGGAGATGCGTTGTCTTTACATACGCGTGGGAAATACCGCGTCATGCTCCTGCAGGTACCGCGGCTGAACCGGAGAGCTGATAAGCGTGGAAATTGCATGCAAATGCGTTTTCGTGGTTGTGGCGCGTCTCGGCAGTATTGAAGGATTCAACACGGGCGGGAAGGGGTTGCGCTGCCACGCTGCTACTACAAAGATGCTCCTTCATACTGCGCACACGCAAGCTCATACGGTTCGCAGATGAGGAACGACAGGTCCATGTTGGGAAGATGCTGGTTGCTGACTCTATATTTGTGCATCATATGAGCAAGTGCCGTGCATCGCGATGAGATGCAGGGGAAGGGGAGGACGCAAAGAGCTGTGATGCAGCAATGATCCCTTCGCGTCCTGGTCTGAGCTTCCCCGTATTTGGCCGATTGCGGAAGCCCTCATCGAGTCGTGGCACGCTACGGAAATGATAAACAACATCGCATTGAGAGGGTCGTTGAAGCGGTCACACGAAGCCATTCATGCGAAAGTCATTTCGTTTGTTGTCAGCCTATGAAGCGTGTTGTTGATTGAAGGCTCCGCTTCCACGGCGAAACCCCACGCTCTGCCCCACCATGGAGAACATCGAGCTTCACCAGTGCTTGCTGGCGTTCCCTCCAATATCGGACTGTGTTATTAACATCGACTTGATATCGGAGCGTTGAACTGACGTCTACTCCATCTCACATAATGTCCCACAGCCACTCACATGATGGCGCGTCGCACTCTCATACAGCCGCGGACCATGGCCACACGCATGAGATCCTCGACGGGCCGGGGAGCTACATGGGCCGCGAGATGCCAATAATCGAGGGAAGAGACTGGGAGGATCGGTCCTTCACGATTGGGATTGGAGGGTATGTCGATTTTCATGTATTCAGAGCATGTCTCTCGAACGACCGACCACGCTCAAGTCATTGAGGACCGATATGGCAAGCATGAGTGATCAAGACTGACGACCCCAGGCCCGTAGGCTCTGGTAAAACAGCGCTCATGCTAGCTCTCTGCAAACAGCTCCGAACCCGCTTCTCCATAGCCGCAGTCACAAACGACATCTTCACACGCGAGGATTGCGAGTTTCTAACCAAGAACAATGCCTTACCAGCGTAAGACTACCTCCGCCTATCAAGATTCCACCGCCTAACACCAGCCATAGTGACCGCATCGTCGCCGTCGAAACCGGAGGCTGTCCGCACGCCGCCGTCCGCGAAGACATATCCGTCAACCTAATGACGCTCACCAACCTCCACCACAAATTCAACACAGACCTCCTGCTCATCGAATCCGGTGGCGACAATCTGGCCGCAAACTACTCGCGCGAACTCGCCGACTTCATCATCTACGTTATCGACGTATCAGGTGGTGACAAGATCCCTCGGAAGGGCGGGCCTGGTATCACACAGTCGGACCTGTTGGTCGTGAACAAGATTGACTTGGCGGAGGCGGTGGGTGCAGATTTGAATGTCATGGAGAGAGATAGTCGGAGGATGAGGGAGGGTGGTCCGACGATATTTGCGGTGGTCAAGCGGGATCAAGGGGTTGATGCGATTGTGGATTTGATACTTTCGGCGTGGAAGGCGTCGGGTGCGAGTCAGGCGAGGAAAGGGAAGTTTGAGCCTACGCTCATGGAGGAGAATGAGGAGGGGAAGGAGAGGAGTTATAGTATGTCTTGAAGACGAGGACACGACACTGGGTTCGATGTGAACTCTGTTATGGTTTTAGTCATGAGAATGCCATCCTTGACGAATCAATCTGCATCACCCAATCGCAAAGACAGAAAATGGATCATTGTTATGAATTATATCATGGTCTGACTATGGTCGACCAAGGCTAACAGCTAAGCCCTCATACATGTACCGAAGGGTATATAAATATCCAAACTTTGCGTCATCATCGCGCTGTGTATCATTTCGCAAAACAAGTCCCAAAGGAGTGGATCCGGATCATCAACACTCGTCGCCCAAGAAACGCCAGTGCTAAAGTGTAGCATGCAAATGCTGACAAATATAACAAAAGAAAATCGTGTCCATAACATATCCAATCCCTACCATCATACCCGTTCATAGACCCGGTCCCACATGGGACTCCTCGTCCTTTTCTGCCCACCACCCATAACATTCATCAGCGGCCAGTCGGTCTTCAAGCTGCGTCGGCGAGGCGGTGGCGACGGATCGGGATAACGATCCAAGCTCCGGTGGCCTCCATATATCTCGTCGTCTTGCTCTTGGTCACGGTACCCGTTACCTGCGTAGTACTCCGGCCCGTAGTCCTCGAGATATGCGTACCCACCCGCGAAAGGGTTCGTGGGTGGGGGGGATTGGTGGGTGATGGGAGAGATGGGGGCTGAGTCGTCTGAATTGTAGTATGCGTTGCCAGAAGAGTTTGTGGACATACTGGATATGGCCAGACCGGATGAGCTGCTTCCGCTGTGGTCGGCGGTGTTGTGTGCGAATACAGGACGGAGGAGGTCGCGTGATGCTTCGGCTGCTGGGCTGGTTGTTGGGCTTGGGGGCACGGGTTTGCGCTTGACGCTCCCTACGGCGGGGACTGGTAGCATGTCCAAGGCCGATACACTGGGTCTCCGATGTGCCGTCTTAGGTGGTGAGAAGTGGCGGCCTAAGATCGGAGATTCTGTCATCTCATCGTCAGGTTCTGTGAGTTCGGCAACCGAGTGCAAACTTGTGTAGCTTGTTCTTCGACCTCGTGCGCGGTTCGAGCTATGGCTGTGGTAGAGTGCCGGGGCCAGAATTGGTGTATGGTTGTCTTGCATGGCCATGGGCGCCGCTGCTGCAGGGAGAGCATTTCCCTGATGAGGTGCGGCGGCGGCTGGTGGGAGAGTATGCCCTTGGTAGGCTGTGGCCATGGGCGTTGGGTCATATCCATCGTCTTCCCAGTTTGTGTCCTCGACGAATCGGCTCGTTTGGTGCGGGTTTGGGTTTAACGGAGCGCGATGGTCGAAGTGCTCTGAACTTAAAGCTCGATCCTGAAACGCAAAGGGAGGGATAAAACCTGGTGACGAAGGAGGTTCGTTGCCTTCGATAGACCTCTGCTTTTTCCGGCGCAAGAGGAAGCAGCATCCTAGAAGGAGTGCAGCGATAGCAACTACTGCTAGTGGTACGCCGACGCCGATTCCAATCTTTTGGCTTCTTGTCAGGCCGGAGTTGCTGGCCACAGGGACTACGGGATCCGCTGTTGCGCTGGATGTCGCGGATGAGCTTCTACTCGATGATCTGGATGTCAAAAAAGTGGTCGCTGACGAAGAAGTAATCTCTGCCGAAGCCGAAGATGCGGAACTTGAAGACGCCGAGCTTGAGGATTCGCTGGATAACCGGCTAGATGATCCCGTGGAGGTAGGAATCGTGCTTAAACTTTCAGACCCTGATAGTACAGACGAAGCTGCCGCACTCGTAGATAGCGATTCAAAAGCCGCCGACTCCGTATTGGAAGCTCGCGACAAGTTCGTCTCGGTCGGTTCTTGTGTCGCTGACGCGGTGACGTCAGTGGGTACGGCATTACTAACAGGTGGTGCAGCCGTGGCCGGTCCAAATTCTTCAATAAAATAGCTCTGGATGTTGTATGGCAAGTTGTTGAACCATTCAGGCCTATTATCATCCAAGAAATCTTCCCACAGTATGCGCGAGACGGCGGGTATATTCGTAGCAGCGATTTGGCGTAGCGAAAGTGGTAGTGCAGTGAGAAGCACCTGTAAAACTTCGATACTGCTCCCTTTGTTAGCGCGGCTACGTTTGAGCGAATTGCATATATCGTACGCATCTGGTTCTTGTCTGTTCTGTAATGACCGACCATCAACTTGCGCCGGGCGCGGTGCAGGTGTAACAGCGGGCGTTGGCAGCGCCGTGCTGTATGCACTTCCCACCAAACCCCCAAAGACCAACCACTTCCATCCTCTTAACGAATGCATGTATGCGCGAGCGAGCGAGTGTCTGTAAACAAGCAATAATAATAAAATCGCGAACGGTGGAGAGTTGGCTTTCGCAACGACGGCAGTGTATCAGCGCTTCATGTCCGGCAGAGGTATCCTTCCAGAAGCCAACAGCAGCAGCAGCGGTGGCCATACTTTTTGACCAATTTACACCCATGTATAACTTGCAGGCCGAGCACACTCAGGATTCGTTGTCAACGAGCAAAGTCAAGCAAAGTGGCGACGGACCTAAAGATCGTCTTCACAGCCCACCGGTCTCTTTACTATACTCGGCAAAATACCATGCAGATCAGGGTCTTGTCACGCAGATTTGCCCCTCACTAGCCACAGTTGGAATGGCATTTTTGAGCAAATCGCATGTCGAGTTTTGGATTAAACCTGGCACGGAGGGTTTCTGGAGAGGTTGTGAGTGGGTGGACCGTGACACGTGGCTGTGCGGGCTAGTTACATGGGCTCGCTTCGTTGCCGAACTGGAGTCGTTGTTGCCGGCGAAGCGAAGCATCTGGACGTCCGGTAGAAGTTGGATATGCGATTTTCGATAGTGATAGGAAAAAGATTGGCATCTGGGGGTAACGTGACGTTCGACATTGATGTTTATTTTTGGAAGTATTGGCGGAGGTAGCCACGGCCAATCGTGGTAGTGGTAGAACGCGGACACGCGTATGGAGAGATGGGCGGAATTATTTGGACATGCCATCCGCTAAAATGGGCAGCGGCTTGAGTATAGGTCAATATTTCTGGAAAGTACATTTAACCGCTACATGTCTTTGTAAGAATACTACCATAAGTTAATTGTATGGCAACTGCCATCACGAATGAGAGACGGACCATGAAGTCCGTAAAGGACAATGACGCAATGAGTCTGTGGCGAACTTCGCCAGCCTACCATTCTATGGCCGAAACATTCCAACGTCGATTAGTCGGCAGAACAAGAATTGAATGCTAGTGCGCTCCTGACGAGTCGCTTCTCAAGACGATCGAAATACTGCCCTCTGGCGCATTTGATAAAAACTCTGTAGGGAAAAAAGGTAACTTACTTGTACGGCGTGTTGCTGTTTTCTCGCCTCGACTACTACACCTAGCCTTTTGTGACCTGCAACAAATTACAAAATCGCGCACCCTCGCATATGCCGGACAACCTGTTTGTGGTAGGCCTGCAGAAAACCGCGCTAGGTGGCTAGCGGAATCCGAAACTTCACTTTTTGAAAGACATTATAATATATAAAATCGAGAAATCCAGCATTAAACAAAATCGGCTCGGTGGTGTAGTTGGTTATCACGTCAGTCTAACATCTCTCTCAACAGATGTTAACGCGCACTGAAGGTCCCGAGTTCAAACCTCGGCTGAGTCATTTCTTTTTTGCAATCTGTTTTTTGCGTCACCCTGGTCCTAATCATCAGCAGCAATCTTTTCTACCTATTAGCAGAAGACACAGAGGACTCTCTTGAGGAAGAAGGTGCGTGTGATAACCGGTCCTTGCTGTGCACAACATTTTAATTTTCATCCATCAACCGACGCGGCGGCATAAGTCGCAGCATGTCTCTTGGCTCACTCCCTGAACGTGAAGAAATAGTGCACTGCAGATTTTGTGACTCTTTCTCGTCGTATTCTAGTTTAGACAAAGTTCTCCATCTTCGCTTTACTTGTGTCTTCCTTCGCAATTTTTCTATACCCCGAGACACACAAAGACTTACGGAGTTAGTCAGTCCTCTGCGCTGCACCAAGTCTCCTACTCTCGTGGCCTGCAGTTAGGATGGTGCATGGATTAGAAACCGACTAGGTAGAAAACGCATAGCATAGCGACGTACGAGTAGCTGGAAGTTTTTCTTTTCACTTTTAAGCACTGGCTCTTTCAGGTCTCGCGAACCACGAAGACTAGGTATGGCTAGCTGTGCATTAGAGCTATTAACGTCCATTCACCCGTAACGGAACAACCGCCGTAACGGAACGAACCACAGGTACTTTGACTTTAATGCGATAGAAAGCTTGCGCGCGCCTTCTTTCTAGCGATATTTTTCTCAATTGCTATACTAAGGCTACTTCTGAACTTCTACAATC
>ML975509.1:0-20639 GCA_010015605.1 Decorospora gaudefroyi
ATGGTGGCACTATGGAGTATGGCGAGGCAGCATCTCAGGTAGCTGCTGAGGCCGCTGTGGCTGCTGAGCGGTCGAAGAAGGCGCGTGGTAGTGGTGATCAAGAAAGAGCCCAACCAGCTCTACGGCGCTGTGGGAACTGCGGCGGGACAGGGCACAATGCGCGAACGTGCAAAAAGGATACAGAGGCATCTTCTAAATCAGATGTGAGCACGACGTACGTAGGCTCCTTGTTTAATAGCGATGAAATTGAAGATGCGTGAGTTAAGTTCGTCGTGCCAAGGAATTTTGGGCGGTTCGATGGGTTGGGCAGCTCGATGGTGGAATACGTTACATGTTTTGTGCTCTTTATTTATCTTATGCGCAGAAAAATCAACTTGAACGCTGCTCTTGTTGCGAGTCGAGAAGCGCGCATTATATTAATAATTATATGTGTGTGTGACACGGTAGGCGGTGGTGCAAGCCGGAACCAAAAAAAGAGGAGCTAAAAAGAAATGAGGAATTGGCAAAAACAAGAATCGAACCCACGATGGGTGAGAGTGTTTTCCAAAGATTGAGTAAGTGCAGTGTTGTGCGGGACTCGCGGTCACTTCTGGTAAAAGGCAAGAAATGAGTTCGTACAAATCCTCGCACTGCACATTGATTTTTCCAAAATAATACATATATATTGTCAATATAAATCGGCCAGGGAAGGAATGGGCGGGCTGTGCGCAACGCTAAGGGAAGCGAGGGCCTGTGTGGCGCACGCGCGCGAAATTTGAGGTCTGTGACAAACGGGAAAGCGCTGACCGTGCGCGCTCCGGGATGGCAAGCATCGTTTTGTAATTCTCAATCCGGTTAAGATTATCTGGCAGCACGAAGTTCTCGATGTCATCGAATGGATGTAATGAGGTTTGAAACGAGTGAAAGATGGGAGGGAGTCCCTTTAGGGGACCCGCGCTTAATACCTAGTGAGTGCCAGCTTGTGCGACACGTGCGCAGTCGCGTCAGAGGTGTCACAACGGTCCATGCCGTGAAGCTTGCCTTTACTTCTACCTGCATACTCTTTCCTGAAGAAGACGTCTTTATCCCTTCAGAAACAGAGGACGATGCGCCAACCCACTATCACCGTCCCTATCCACATCGCTTAGGGTCTTTACTAGGTGTTAAGCCGCGTCTTACGTGCTGACGGAGGCGATACTTCGAATGACTCTAGGCACAGGAACGGTGGAACTTGATAGAAGGCATAAGTGAGATGCGAACTTGTTCGATAGCCCTGAGGTTCCTGCCCCTATGGTACCATGGTTCACGTACTCTCGGCTATCTAGCCTGTTTCCATCTCTAGATACTCTCCCCGCACCGTAGCACCTAGAATATCATCACCACAGTATACACATATCATCACCACTACCGTTCAGTTCATCAGAACTTGTGATGTTGTGTGAGCTATCTGAAGTGGCTATGTAGAAAGAACGAGCTGAACCGACGCTAGTCCCAAAGAGGTACACATGTGACTTGTACCCTCGAACAGAACTTGGGGAGATTTTTCGACGTTTGACGTGCGCGATGTAGGTCCAGAAATAGAGATAGACGACTCTCTTGTCGCATATGGAGCAACGGTAACGTGCAAAAGATATAGCGCCAACCAAAGTATGGACGAGCGCAAAACTAGCAACTGCTGCCGTCGCTGAGGCTATGGCTAAGCTCAACCTCCAGAACTAGGGCCAGGGTCAGGGTCAGAGTTATAGAAGATACGGGAGGAGGGAGGAGGAGGCGTAAACTGGACTGGCGTGCTATCAAAAATAATAGCTTGCAAAGTTTCTTCCCTTCTCGTCTGATATCTGCTATTTCACTCGCTTTCATTATGGCTGGAGAGTTGGAGCGTTTCCTTCATTTCGCTCCACCTGCACCGCGTATATCTTGCACAAGTCCAAGCTCTCTCTAATCCTATCTCTAGTATTCTGAATGTACCAACCGCGTTCGCCCAGCCAATCATTTAATCAACACGAGTATGACGGACACAACCCGAACACTAGATGCCACCACCCCCTCCGTCGTGTCATCGTCTACGCCTCCGCTCGCGAGCCAAACTTGCCAACCACCCACCCTGGAACTTTCAACCAGCAACACGCGATGTGCTAGTATATGGAGAGCTTCTCACCGTTTTGGAACGCGAACTCGTTCTCATGACCAGCAGGTGCCGCAAGGACTTCGATGAGGCGACAAGCAAATTTGAGAGCAGAAAGAAAGTAGAGAAAGGAAGCTCGTCTACACAGAGGAAGCTCAATCTTGTGCTAGCGGCACTGACGCATCCGCTTGTCCTCAAGACCGGGTCAGATATGTGGCGTTATGGTTTGTGATTTCTATACACTCGTTACATCTAGTTTTTCACGTAATGCCCACTTCTTGTGCTTACTGTCGTCCATACAGCTTCCGACAATATTCCCCTTTTTTGCCGAAATCTTCCCTATAATTCGAGTGAAAAAATCGTCCTCATCGGCCGCTAACGACTTCCCAAGGTCACAGGATCCTGCAACTGACGAACTCTTCGCTGATGGGGAGATAATAACCTCTTTTGAGCGTAGGCTCGATTTACTACCAAGCTGATATCTGGACAACTGCTATCTGTAGTTGGACGCGTTTCGCCATAAACGAGCACATAAAATTACGCTGGGTGAGCTTGAGTTGGCGCTGGTAGCCCTCCTACCTCCAGCTACATGATATCAATTTATTTACGGAGAAGCTGCACTTGATGTTGTTATATCTCCTTACGTCTCATGTTTTATCGCCGAGGGCGAGGAAAGTTCTGTGAGGACCTTCTAGGACCTGGCGTATATGCGTTTCTAATTTCTGCGTACTTAAACGGCTTTGAGCACTTTCGACTCCGCACGCAAGTACGCCGCATCCTAGACCGCTTGTATGTGCTTGGTCTGTTAGTTCTTCCTATCTACATCCTTCCATCAGCTTCTATCATCCTTCAAATCGATTGCTATGGGCCCAATGGGAAAATATACCTAACCATTCTATAGTCAGCAACAGGCACCCCCCTAACCCCAACTCACCGTTTCGACACCCTTAACGCCTCTTTATCCGCTCCGAACCTCACTAACTAATGGAGTACACTCGTTAAAACACCCTAGGAATTCCGCAGTGGCTAACACTGCACAAGCCCCATATTCCTAACAAGAAATCCATCTAGTGTGCCTAACGTGCCCTCGTCCACCAAGAGCCTACCTATTGCGCCTACGAGTCCTACCAGTTCCGCGACTGAAGAGAGATGCATACTCCTAGCTTCCCTAAGGCCTAGCGCTACGACTTCATCACTTCCTCTACTTACAACACTAACCAGCCGCCTCGACAGAACGGAATACGGTGGCGCACTCGTTGTCTACCCTGGACCCAACCCATCACACAATAGGTATATGCTGTACAAGAGTAAGCGCCCAAGGATGCGGTATCAGTAATCAAGTACTTGACGGTATAAGCTTTTGTGTTCGACAAGATGGAAGTTAGGTATACTTGGGCGCCTGAGGATTAAGTAAGTGGTCGATAGAGGCACCGTCGAAGAATGGACGGGGTGTTCGTGGTGTGCTGAAAACACACATGCTAGGTGGGTAGCCGCCTGTTTAGGTTATAGGTAAGACTAAGCTAGGATCTCATGTTTGGATTTGTCTATTTAGATGTGGCTAGCATGTGACTTGCCTACTTGAACACGGACCCATTTCCACCACTTTCCTATAGCCCGGAGAACGATGTAAAGTTTTTTTGTGGGCCAAGCAGCGTTATTGGCGACGCCCACCTACAACCCAACCTGCAAGTTGTAATTCTCTAGGTTTACGTATCACAAGCCCTATCAATTCCTGTCGTCCCATGTGAAGAAAAGAAAGAAAAAAAGACTCCTCCCTCGTAGATGCGAAAAGGAGCAATAAGTCCCGATCCATTCCCCATTATTCACACATACATACATACACCAGAAACAAGAGTACTATATACATCCACCATACCCCCCACCCCTCTATCCCCAAAAGAAAACTCACCCCCCTCTCCTCCCAGTTCCCCATTCTATGCCAAACCACCGCCCCATCCCCCTCACAACTTCGCCTTCGCCCCACTAAACCGATAAACCACCTCCCCAAACCCATCAGCCGCAAAAACATACAACCAAACCAAATCCCCCACCCCCGTATTCCGAACCCCATGTTCCGCATCCGCAGGAATAAATACCAAGCTCCCCTCCCCAACCCCATATTCCTGGCCCTCAATCGTAACCACGCCCCTCCCAGCCGTGACGTAGTACATCTCAGCGTGCGTGTGGCGATGCAGTTTTAGGTCGCCCTGGGACGCGGTGCTTGCGGGACAGGTAGCGAGTCCGGTGGTGAAAGTGTTGGTCGCTGTTTTGTCGTTGGAGAAGAGCGTTTTCCAGCTTACGTTTCTGGCTGTGGTCTCGTTTGGGAAGGTTTCTGGGGGGAGTTGGGAGATGGTGCGGGGGTGCAGGACTAGAGGTTGTGGTTGTGGTGGTGGTGGGGTTGGTGGGCGCATGGTGGTGATGGGAAAGAGAGGGGATGGGTTTGTGCACGACATCACGGTGTGGTGGATAGGCGAGGTTTATCAAGTAGGCTAGTTTTAGGTGCGATTGTTTTTTTAGTGGGAAAGGGGGTTTGCGGGTGTGGTTGTTGGAACTACCTACGTCGGGTTGACATGTGGTATGTGGGGTTGGTTGAGGGGTAGCTGGGGCGCCACACATAGCTTCCGGGACTCGAGCTCTTGTTTTTGACTAGTTTTGTCGCGTAGGAGGCGTTCGGGAGAGAGGGAGAGATAGCGGTCTTACTGGTCGGGCCGTGCTGGAGGTTTTCGACGACAGATGGATAAATGTATGGTTGGGCCATGTTGACCTCGTGTGTGAAAAGTGAGTAGGTATGCCTCGGCACCATAGGTACCTAGTGGAAGTGTTGATGTACGACAGCTGCGGCCCATCACCTAGAGTTTCACGACCTGTCAGCGGCTTCGGTGTTGTGTTTCCGTGTCGCTTGTCAGGCCGCATGGGAGCAGCCCTACCTAGACCTGCATGCGATCGATGAGATTCAAACTTCCCGAAACCTGCGCCTGAAACATGCAAGGGATTATTAGATCTACAGTCATCGTCCAAGGAGACGCCGTAGGTTGGCGAGATGCATCTGTTGTGCTTCATCAGCATATTACTGATCTTCGACACGCGAACGAGCAGGGTCGGGGGGTCGATGGGGCCGATTTGTAACGCTGAGCTTGTAAGGGACTTGAATGTTTGTGGGACGAGAGTTCATGCGAGGCGTCCGGTTCTCGCAAGAGAATGTCATGAAAGCTCCAACTCTTAGGTAGATTAGGCAGTGGGATAAGTGCTGGCAGGATAGTACATGAGGCGTGTGTGAAGAAGGACGTCATATCATGGGGTTCTGAGCCAGGTTGGGCATGCGGACCATTGTTGAGTTTGCCTATGCATCGCAGGGTCTTCAGACAGCATTTTTGGAGATAATCTTTTGGACAAGGGACGTGGTTTCAAATGTTCGGCGGACATATATAACGCTTGTTAAGCATAAGCGGAGGTGCATCAACCGAACTTCGAAGTGTGCCTCCCCTACCTATCGTGCCTCCTTCGACGTCTTTAGCGACCGGAAATAATGCTGCCAGCCAAGTCGTCCGTGTCGCAAATGCTAATGTTGTACAAGCCACAGCATGCAATCTCAACCGTTTTCCATCTCGTGTCGCGATGCAGTGACAACCAGTTTCGCATGGAGGACGTTGTGTTCGGCATGAGAAGGGTTTAGCGCACGGTTGCTGTCAAAAGTTTATGCAAGCAGAGCAACCACCGGGCATCAACCTTACCGATACGAGCCTCTCGACCTGCAAGCCTCCCTTTTTAGCTCTTGCGACAGGTCGTAGTCGCAGTCGCATACCCCAGATGGATCTGGTGTTGGAGAAGCTCACGGTCAGACTTTACGAGTACATCAGGAGCTACCGGTAGCGCGGCGCCAGCCTCATCCAGGTCTGGCGCAAACCACCGACCCCAGACTATTCTTGGAGTCCCATGTCCGGCAAATCTATCGCATGTTTCAGATTGCAGCCCTCGTGGCCATGTGGCTTGAAGCGCGGACTGGCCCCCGAACCGCGTCTGTTCAATGTTTACCGATGCCCTGGGTTCTAAGAAAAAAAAGGGCCAAGGTGCATGCGCATGCCCCTGTGCGCCCCCGTTCGTTCCTCCAATCCTAATATCTTCCCACCTTCACTCTCCTCTCCTGCTCCGCAAAACCTTTGTGCGACGAAAACAAAAAAAGACATGTTGCGGCTGTTCGTGCGATAATAATGAAGTTGCTGGCGCGTCCGTGGTTACGCAACGAGAACGCGCGCGTGGGTGTTTTTGGCCTGCATTGGCCGATCGACCGAAAGTAAAAAAATGCCGCTGGCCATGGAGAGATTTCAGCGAAGCAGCGCTGCGCCCGAGCGCACCAGGATACGCAATTTGGTGCCGGCGGGTGACAGAGTGATTGCGAAAAAAAGACCGAGTTTGGGCAAGGCGGCTGGGGGGTTCCAGAGCAGGTTTCTTGCTTCGCTGAGGAGTAGGAGAAAGAGTGTTGGCGGGGAGCTAGCGCCGAACCCGTCAAGGTACGTACATGCCGTAAAATGCACCTGCTTGGTTCTTCAATGTATTAGAGGCTGTGCTGATTTGATGGTGATATAGTCCGTTTCTGGATGCGTTGTTCCGGTTGCCAGATGAGCTTCACATCTATATGCTGCGCGAGCTCTGTGTCGCGGACTTGCTCGCCTTGAGAGGAACATCACGCGTGCTCAACATGCTCGTTACAGAGAATGCGCCAGCGCTTGTTCGCTATTGGGTAAAACATCGAATGGGGAATCTACATTTGCAATTGTACCCTGCTCCAAGCCCGAATACGATAGACTTTCCGTTCCTCCTGACGATGCGGCGGCGACACATAGCCTCCATCAGGTTGACACGGCAGATTGCCCATCACCTTTTGGGTGACCCGATGGAACAGGTGTGCCCACGTCAGAAACAGCTGTGGTCTTCGGTGTACGAGAGAATGCTTCCGCTGGTCTTTGGCGTCGGGTATTTCCTAGATGAGCATCGACGACTGCTTCTGGAAAGGGACCTTGGACGTATCCGGCCTCGCTCCCGCATCGGATACCACATTCGCACCACTGGGAGTATCACGGACCAGGAGAGAACGATATTGAAGAATCTGGATGCGCCACTCCGGATGCAGTACTTTTACATGTACTGCTTCATCGTACAGGTGCTGCTACGGAAGCTACGGCCTCCTAGTGGTGCTGGAGCGGTAGAAAAGTTCTTGCGAGGATGGTCCAACCAGCCTGCTTGTACGGAAGACATAGCCTTCTTTCTGATACTGGGCGGTATCGGACAGGTTGCCAAATTGCTCGCCTGTCCGACATACAGTGAGCGCCGGAGGTATCTCCTGTCATTCAGAACGCACATGTCACCGCACACCAGCAAATGCTGGAGAAAACACTGGAAAGACGCTGGGGTTGTGTCGCCTGCGTTACTGGACGATATCCCGTGCACACAGATTGGTATCACACAGCTCGACCAGATTTGGGTGCCGTTGATCGCTGAACTGATGAGTCCTGGGACGCGAGAGTTTACAGAGCAGGAGAAGACGCGCTATGAGGAGCTGAAGATGTCAAAGAAGTTCATCAACGAAGTAATGGGGTATGATATTCTGCGAGGCCGCGCAGCTGATGGCGGGGAAACTGACGATGAGCACGAACCATGAGATAATTTATAGCAATGTAACAACAGAGAGATCTGAGATACTGGTCACTACCGTAACTCTTGGCCTTTTTCTGAGGTATTCCTGATACATGTTCGTCGCCGTGCAATTTCCGCTTTTTCGGTTGTTGAGACTCGCACCTGCTGGCTTGGCTTAGTGTCTCTCTCACGATGCGGCCAGCCCACAGTTATTACGTACTGATTTTTTTCGCATAGCGCGCTATAGGCTCCTACTTGATGTTAAAATCTCCGGCGGCATCTACGGACCCTGAATTTACCAGTCGGACTGTGTGCATGCGACCAGCTTCTGTTCGTGTTTAGTTGACATGGCAATATATCGAGCTTGACCTTAACGGGAGGCTGTTAAGGCTCTCCACTTTGTTCTGGACTTTCCAACCCAGCTTCGGGCTGAGAGCATTTCTTCCACATACAGCGCGTATCAATAATGAAGAAGGTGAAGCGTCGTCATTTGTAGTTGTGTATATTATTGCACTCGCCTTTCCAGGAGCCGGGTAAAAGTGGCGGATGAGAGCACGACATGGCAGACAAGGAAGCGTCGAGGAAGAAACCCTGGAGTGGTTGTCGCTCACACATAGCTATAGGTTGTCGTCGTCGAGGACCCACTTGGTGGGCTTCCACCGGCGCTCGTGCACTCCTTCTGGAAGCTGTCCAGAGTGTGAAAGTGGAGCTGGCCGCGCAGATGCACAGTGAAGAGTTTGAAGGCAGCATGACAGCCGGTTCAGCCGAGACAGAGCAATGCTTATCGCGGGTACTGGGACCGGATGAAGATGAAGGATGGTCAAGACTCAAGGTGAGGGAAGACACGGTGGCAGAAAAGGCATGACGTGCGACGGAGTGATGATTTACTAGGAGCCATGCGGTGCGAGAGTGAGTGTTGATGGTGATAGGTACGGATAGCCCAAGGTGGCAGTCGCAGCCAGCCGGATCGGGAAGGGGCGCATGCCCAGCGTGCAAGAGCGACCGGGCACGCACTCGACACCATCGATGCATCGGGACGTTGCGTCACTTCAGATGCCAATGCAACAACTTGTTACTTGGGCGCGCTTGCAGATCCGGCCATCACAGGTAACGGTTGCAGGCACAAACGCACAGAGGCTCGCACGGCATCGTGTAATACCTCAGAGGTGGACGAGTCTGCACGAATCTGTCCTTTGCACATGTCAACTGTCTGCGGGCATGTCGTCCTCCCGCCTTCAGACGTTGCGGCCAATAATGGCGCGTCGCTGGTTGGTGCATCTTGACCGCAACAACGCCCGCATCGACCCCGGTCACCGTAGCGTCGGCTCTTCCAACGATGCTCCGCGCGCCCGTAATTGCAGCCAGAAATCACGGCCGTGATGGGAGCTAAATCCCGCCGTGTCCTCGGCGCCATGCGTGCCTCTATGTACCGTCTATCTCTCTCGTTTTACCCTCTAGAGTTGCAGCTCCGCCCTAGCGCTGTGTCATAAGCCCAGAGCATACCTTATAACCCTTGGAGCCCGGCCCAAGGTTTGCGACCATCACCAGGAATCCCCCATCCGAGTGCCACCCTCCACCCTCCCACCACGCGACGTCGCCACCCCTCTATCTTCTGAAACCTGTGGAGCTGGGCCTGGCGACGCTTTTGCCCATTCACCACTCACAGCCGCACGCCCACCACACCAATATATTCTCCGCCCGAGGTCGAGCGCAGCAACTACACCACTCCGGGCTATCCACTGTCAGCTGAGCCACGCATACCGACACCCCGCCGCACACCCAAACACCATGAGAGTGTAGCGATACGATCGCTGGAAACATGGACTTTACGGTAAGCAACCGCGCGCTTAGGCCCGCCGACGGCACCGGGAGACGAGTACGGCTAACACGAAGGTGTGCAGATATCCCTCGCCCACTTCTGCGAGGTCCACGGTCCGACGCCCATCATCTGCACCCAGGCCTCGACCTCCCCCTGCGACTCGTGCAACCCGTGCGTTACGCCGCCGTCCGAAGAGCCGCATTCGGCCTACTCCTACGACGGCCTGTATGACCAGCCCACCACCCTGAAGCTCAACGCGCGCCTGCCACCGGTCGCTTCGCCCTTTGACTCTCCACCTACAAGCCCGCGCTCGCCCACGCACAATCCATACTTCCCCAGCTTCCCCTCGTCCTCCGCCAGCAGCTTTGGCGGGAGGCGGCCCAGCAGCACCGTGGACTCGGACTCGGACGCGTGCGAGAACTGCTCCATGGTAGTCCCGCAGCAGTACAGCGACAAGATCCCGAACGGCGCGCCTGGTAGTCCTTCCAAAAACCGACGAGGAAGGAACGGTAGTCCCGTCCTGCGAAGCTCCCAGAACTATCCCGTACGCCGGCCCGTCTCTCGTGATGACTTCAGTAGCACCGATTCGTCCGACGTGTCCGACACAGAGCAGTCCACGTCCTTCCAGAGTGGCGCCTCGAGCTCGTACCCAGACTCAGTTCCCGCCTCACCAATGCTCGCTTCCCGGGGCATACATAGCCACACACTCAACTACATTTCCACCAGCCAGCCACAGTCGCCTAGCACTTACTCTCGCATGCGCCGCACGTGCATGCGCACTTTGTCCACCGAGGTGCTGCCACTCGGCAAACCTTCTGGGTCCATGATGTTCGGTGACTCGTGTGCCGGATACACCATCGCGTACGTCTTTCGTCTGCAAGATCCGCGATCCCGAGGCGCCAAGCGGACGTACGCACTCATCGCAATGGCCGGGCGGGACGGCCGAAGAGCCACAAAAGCCATGGTGAAGATTACCGAAGCATTCCAGAATATCGCCAACCGAATCGTTGCGCGCGCCGAGAAGGTCCTGGAGCGCGAGAGTGCGGTTCCGCAAACCCTCTCGCGTCCCACCACAGCCATCTCCAGTGCCACCCCTCCTCTTGGAACATCAGCATCTTCCATGCCCCCACAGTTCATGTCTCCAACCAAGGACCGGTCCTTCTCTTCGGTATCTAGCTCTCCCAACTTGCGCAGCATTACGCCCGTCTCGTCGTTCTTGTCGGCTAAGAAAGTCGACCCGGATGGTTTTCCTCGCGGATCCCGGGATGTTATGAAGGCGAAGAGCCTCGTCGAAATTGTCGGCCAAGATAGCTTCTTCGTGGAGCTGCACGGCCTCTTCTGTCATCTTCTGCACTCGCTCATCAAGCAGTACGGATGATGTTTTTCTCATACCTTGTTTTGCTTCGCTTATACGTTTCTACTTTTTCTCTTCCATCGTCTGTTTTATCCATCGTTTGCTGTCATGCGTTATAGCGTCTTCTGTTATTCCTCTAGGGTACATTTTCGAGCACAGGCGTTTAGGGTGGGTATCATATCCTTCAAAAGACATTCATGTCTTGCTTCCGCGACGCCAAGTTGCTGGAGCTGGAGTAGCTTTATACCCTTTCTGAGATACCCTAGGCCTCTCCTTCTGTTGTTGGAAATGAGGGGCATATAGTAGAATATGGGCTTGTCTGTTACAATGGCGTTGTTGGCGCGGCGGGTAATCGGGGATGAGAGAGTGTGTGTGCTTTACGATTTGAACGGTCTTTGCAATGATAGCGATCCGAGCTCGATGGCGTGATGGGGGCGAAAGATGAGGTGACGCAGGCCCTAAGCTCGTTAGTAGTATTGAACGGGTATAATACTTGTTTGCGTTCCAACACTGACACCCGTTGATGTGAATGGTGAGGTGCTTACAACCAGTTTGTGTAGTGATATGAGAGCACCGGAATCTCGAGCCATCACGGTGCTTCTTCCCCTGTTGACACACCCAAGCCTCGGTTCCTTCTCAACCATGGTGGTGAAATCGACCCGCTCCTTTTCATTCTAAGAAAAAAAAAGATTTCGTATACAAAAGGCAAAATGCCAGAGGGCTTCAGCTCTGCAACCAACATAGAGAAGACGAAAGACTTTTGGACCCCGTGCACCAGGCAGATGCCCTATTGACGGACAATGAGGGTGTTAGAAGGACCTAGGACCCAAAAAAAACGTGGCACGGGTTTCATGCGCTAGTCCTTGAATGGCTTAGCGAGTACTACGTGGTGAGGCTGCAGTAGGGCTATGCATAGGAAGGAGGAAGGAAATACGGGGAGGGGAAGATGATATGCATAGGAAGGGAGGGAGGGGGATATGGGGCGTAGTTTAGCAGACTAAGTTGTTGTTTGTCTGCTTTGCTCTGCTTGTTTTGCGTTGTGTCCGTGTACGTGCTCAAGACAGAGAGTCAGAGTGCGATGTTATGTTTATAGTAGGAATTAGCTGTTTATCTCACTTAGACGTTGTGATGTAGTGTGATTTCAAGGTTTATATTAGGTAGATGTCACAATATTCTAACCAACTGTATCCAAAGGGCCTATCCCGGAGACACTTCGATCTAGCTAAGATGGGAATGTCGAACATGTACTTTTAGTGTTTTAGTTCTACCTTCTGCCTAAGTTTTTTTTGAGCTTCTGCTTTCGGGGAGAGTACACTAGGAGAGGAGATGATTGCGTGATATTGTGCGGCTTCGGTCAGAGTCGCTGTACCAGTACAAAGCCTTGGACGTGAATATCATCTTGCAAGGCTAGGACCCACAACACAGTTGTTTGACGACAAAATTCCGTAGAGCGGTGAGTAATGCGTAAAGGAGGAAGAAATGCGCAGGTGACGTGCAAGACATCGGGCATGAGCTCCTCAATCAGTCTCAACCAGTCCCTTGGCATCATGTGACAACGCGGAACCGCGTACCGCATCCGTCAGTCCTGCCTAAGAAGTGGTGATTTTGCGCGGAACAGCGCCTCAAGCCTCGGGGCAATGCTCCGGCGTCTCGTGGGCTTCACCTCTCGGCTTGCAAAGGCTGTGCGAGGTCAGTGACCAAAACTTTACGTTATGACCGCCGCGACACTCTGCGGGCACCTCTTTCACTTGCCAGAAGACGCACCTGCCAAACGAAAAAGGTGTGACTCTTCCGATCGCGTCTGCCTAGCTAGCATCGATCTATATCCCGATAAGCGCCTACGATATATCAACAAAAAACGCATCTCTACCAAACCCATCCACCACCCTCCACTATCTCTCTCTCTCTCTCTCTCTCGTCCAACTATCCTCAACTCTCGCTCAGTCCCACCACAGTCGCCACCATGGCAGGCAGTCCATTCCGCGACTACTACGCCGACCTAGGCATTCCGCCCGGCTCCAATCTCGAAACCATAAAAGCCGCCTTCCGCAACCTAGCCAAGCAGTCCCACCCCGACAAGACCGGCGCAACAGACAGCACCGTCTTCCGGCGCGCACGCGAAGCGTTCGAAAAGCTCATCAATGCCGACTTTCGCGTCTCGTACGCTAAGCTCTACGCTCAGAACATCGCCGCAGCCGCGGCCGCCGCTGGCAAAGAACAGTATCAATGTCAACAAAGTGAAAAACGAGGGGAATACGTCGGCATGACGCGGACAGAGCAGTACGAGGCTGAGCTGAGAGAGGCGAGGAGGCGGAGGAGCCCGCCGCCCAAGAAACCGGCCAAGAAGATGAATGAGACGAATACGAAATACTTCACTAGTAGAGCGTATACGGCGTGGCAGAAGAGAGATGCGCAGTGGCGTGCCAGACACGAGGATGAAAAGTAAGGTTTCCACATCCACCATTCCAGCATGACCTACCCAACTGTCTCTCGTTGTGGTATGTGTATACTGTCTTTTGACTAACACCACCACGCAGCAACCAACCCACCTCTCCCACCAACAGCACAGCAGCATCGGAAAAAGACGACCCGCCACCGGACTCCACCACGCCATCTATATCGTACGCGCACGGCCTCCAAGTCCAAATGCACGACCACCCGTGCGGTCTGCAGCGCTGCACGCACCGGACGCAGCACTGGCGTCTGCAGACCAGCGGCACCGACTTTTGTGTCTTTTGCATCGAGTCCGTGACGCGAGGTAGTAAGTGTTCGGCTTGCGAGGCGTTGGCGTGCCAGAAGTGTTTGGGGGAGATTGAGAGGTTGGAGCGCGAGGTTTTTGGCGGCTGGGGCGCGCAGTATAGGGCTTCTGGGGGCTGAGAAAGTAAGATTTATTGCTTGAGGTGAGGTAGGGCGTTTAAGTAGTGCTAATGGGGCGGTTCTATGTGCATGGGTTTGGGGGTAATGGGCTTGTGGGGTGGGGCTTTTCCTTTTATATGGGGATGGCGGAGGCGTTTGTCTGTGTGTTTTTTTCCTCTTTTTTTTTTGAGGGGTATAATTCTTTTGATACCATGTCTTTAGGGGGAATTTTTTTTTCTCGAAAGGGAGTTCTGCGGACTCTATTTCAGAGGCACTTCTGCCAAAAGGGAAGGAGGTAGCCCGAAATGAGACTTTTGTTAGACAAATGAAGCGGGACTAATGTTCTTTATGGGCAGAAGATGGAGTGATGATGTGATGCGTAGGGAGAGAAGATGATAGCAGTGCGTTGTGAAAGGGATGCGGGATTTGTCTGACTTTTGAGTAGGTAGGTAGGTAGGTAGGTAGGTACGTCATTGGTCGTGGACTCTCTCCCTCTTTCCATATTGAACATCCCGAATTCCTAGTTCTTTTTCCCCCAATTTATTAGAGAATGACATACCTACATCAACTGTTTTCTAGCCCCGTAGATAGTGTATGTTAAGCATGCCAAAGAGGCTACTTAAACTTTCAAGGTGATGGCCGCGCGCTGACAATGATTTGGCGAATTACAGGGGGATGCTATACATATAGACAAATGTGCCAGCCCGCGAATCTCAAAATGAGTCGAATTTACTAAAGTCTTCTCCAAAGAACAGTGTGATATTTTTGGGTAGCGGGGCAAGTCCTGCCGACCCCACCATCGGCTGTTCATGCCACTGGACATCGTGCATAGGACCCCGCACCTCGACCATACATCACCAATGCCCGTCCCACAATTTTGGAAACGCCATTCGACGCGTAATGAGGCCTAGGCGTAGGTTAGCAACAACGGCATTGTTCAGCGATCGGTGGCTTCGCACTATTGGGATCGGCGAAGTTGGATCCCTGCGTGGCGACGTTGTATTCTAGGTACACTGCTGCTGGCTGACATACCTATCCTTTCAACGTCTTGGTTTCGGGGATATACGAGCGTCCCTCCCAAGTTTCTTCTACCGGTAGCGCATTTCATCCTCTTGGCCTTGACGGTTTCTTTGTTTCTCGGGCCACAGCAAGTCTCAACTGACCTCCTCTTACCACACCAGCCTGTCTTCAACATGAATCTTTATCAAGCCACGTTCGCCGGATCGATCATACTGAACGCAATTGCATTCTACCAATCCCACCGTTCGCACAAAACGCTCGTTCTGGAAACGGAGGGTACGAACAAGAAGGATGGACAAGACCACGCGGAATCAGATGCAGAATGTCTAAGCAGGCTAAAGAGGCGTTTCTTTCCGATTTATTTGCTGGTCAATGCCGCCGACTGGCTTCAAGGCCCATACATCTACCCCATCTACAAAGGTGAGTTATCAAGGCTGAAGTGCAATTCCTGTTTTCTAAGATTTACACAGACGAGAAGGGGCTTCCGGAGGAGACAGTCGCATTTCTGTTCCTGACAGGCTTCATCTCCGCAGGCATATCAGCATCGTTTGTAGGCTCACTCGCAGATCGCTATGGTCGGAAACGCGCGTGTCTCGTCTACTGTGCCGTCTACTCGCTGTCATGCGTAACGCTGCTGACGGACAACATCTACGTGCTGTTCCTAGGTCGGGTACTCGGCGGTATTTGTGGAACCGTTTTGTGGAGCGTTTTCGAAAGCTGGCTAGTTGCGGAGTTCAACCAGCTGATGCTCCAGGATGCGGACCCTATGCTGAGCAGTATTTTCAGCGCGATGACTACGTCCAATACTTGTGTTGCAATCGTCGCGGGTGTCTTCGCTGAGTGGCTAGTTCGGAGGGCGGGAACCGCGAAAGCGCCCTTTGTAGCATCAATTGCATGCTTAGGCTTATCGTTTCTTACCATCTCACGATACTGGGAAGAAAACTACGGATCGAGCAACCGGCGAGCGTCTGAAACTGTGGGGCTTTTGCAGCAGGAAGAAGCTATGCCAGGGCCTGCGGTAAATTCATCTTTACGGATGATATTACGAGGTATGAACCGGATTGTGCGCCTTCTGAAGATGTTCGGCTGATCATATTTGTAGATCGAAAAATCCTTATTCTCGCATTGGTTTCTGGCTTTTTCGAAGGATCGCTGTTTCTGTTCATCTTCTTCAAGTTTCCAGCACTGAAGCTTAGCCATAAGCAGGCGGGTTCAACTGATGGTAAGCGTTATACAGATTCAATTCTATCGTATCGAAGCTGACGACGACTAGAGCTGCCGTTCGGTCTGATCTTTGCCATCCTCATGTGCTCAATGATGTTCGGTTCATTGCTTTACAAGTACATATCGACTTCCACAACGCCTCTTCCGGCACAAAAGATCCTCACAAGCATACTCACCCTTGCTTCACTGTGCTTCTTCATCCCCGGACATTATCGGGACGAGCGGCTCACGCTATGGTCTTTCTGCATATTTGAGCTGTGTTGCGGTGTTTACTATCCCGCGATGGGCTCTTTGAAGAGTAAGCTTATTGAAGACGGCTCACGAGCGAGCATTTATGGCATTTTACGCGTCCCGCTGAACGTTTTCGTCGTGCTTGCTTTGAGCACAACAAAAGAAGGTAAGCAGCAGAGGCAACCTATATATAGAACTCACAGCTAATACAAGCTTGCAGGCGAAGCGCATCGTGATACAGTCTTCACCACGTGCAGTGTCCTTTTATTGGTTGCTGCGATCGTAGTCTACAAGACTTTGACGTAATTTGAGGAGCTGAATAAAGCACCAACAGTCAACCTCGGGGACATACACCATCTCAGCTGACCAGACACCGTCCGTTAGAATTTGGGAACGATCCAAAGGCTCGTTTTCGGCGTTTAGAACGAATGACATCATGCATTGCGACAGGCCTTGGGATGGGGAATCTAGGTGCTGTGTCTCGTAAGCTTTACATGTCGCTCCGATACCATCAGGATGAAACAACGTCGATGTGGTCGACAGGCCCACATACTTTGCATCATCGGAAATGGACTAAAACTTACCAGTGGTTAGTGTAACGCCTGGGGCGCGATGGTGTGAATATAGCGTCTTGCGGCGGGGTTTCGTATCATCAAGTACGTAGGTGATCGCGACGCTTGAGCCTTTGGGCTCCCCGACTACTCCCTGTTCGCTCGTAACGGTAGTATACTGTCGAAGCGCATGTTCCCTGGCGTGCACTGCGGCTTTATTACACGCCGTGACGCGGCACGCCTTTGTTGTCTCGTATGGCACACCTCAAGGGCCGGGCCGGCTGTTGATAACACCAGGTTACATCTCGTTACTTCTAACATTTTGTCTCTCGGTTCTGTTCCATACACGCTTCATACGAATCTCCAAGATTCGACTTAACTCGGGAGTACAACATCACAGGGCTGTTGGAAGACACTTCCTCAATAGCGAATATGTTTCGGACATCCGGAGGTAAAAATACCATACCCTGTGGATTTCTTTAAAATTTCCCTACTTACGGAATTAAATTAGGTCGTGTATTTGCCGCTATCTTCGTAGTCTTCTGTCTCGTCCTCATATTCCAGCGCGAGGGATCCGCTGGCACGGCCTTGTTCCCATACCTATCCGTCTTACCCTCAACGCGCGTTTCGGTGCCCTCATCAATACTACAAGCTTGGATCGAGGACAGATCTGCTCTGTCAGAGAAGTCATGGCAGAAGAGCGTCCAACTGCGTGACCAGATGGCGAAACAGCACCCGGATAACCCCAAGATACCTTTTTTCCCAATGGACTTCCTCAAATACCCGTACACTGTCTGGGACTTCTTCCCCGCTACGTGGACGTGCCCGCATGACATCCAGCGGGTTGGTAGACTAGGTGACGGCGGCAAATGGGTCTGCGGGATGAACATCTACGAAGGCCTTCCTGCACCCAAGACCGCACTCAAGAGCATTGCGGCACAGGAACCTTTGATGGATTCCCAGGATGGCCTTATCATCTACAGCTTCGGTATCAACGCTGAATCCTCTTTTGAAGCCGAGATGCTCGAACGCGTACCCAGCGCACGCATCTGGGGCTACGACTTCTCAGTCAACGCATGGGGTCCACAGATTGCCCAACAATACCGTCATCGCACATTCTTCAAGAAAGTCGGCCTAGGCAAAGAAGATAAACACGAGAGCGAACCCCCTTTCTGGACACTACCCAGCCTCATGAAATCAAACAACCACACCTACGTCGACATTCTAAAGATCGACATCGAAGGCAGCGAATACGATGCCCTAGACACTATGATGGACGCCTTCGACAAAACAAGATCCGCATCTGGAAACAGCGTGCTGCCAGTCGGCCAAGTCATGATTGAACTGCATCTCGGCGACGGCGTGAACCTCAATAGCCCGAACGCGGGTGGCAGCGTGGATTTTGGTCGCTTTAGGACGTGGTGGGAGCGGCTGGAGCGCATGGGTATGCGGCCTGTGTGGATGGAGATCAATCTGTTTGCCGTCACTTTGGGTAAAGAGAAAGCGAATCCGAGATGTACGGAGTACGTGTGGGTGAATGCTAAAGATGGGAGGAGTGTGCTTTGGAATTTTTAGCTCACTCAAGTTTCAACGAAGAAATATGCAATGTCGCCTAGGTACGGTATTCTTTAGCACTTTTGCTCACCGTTCTGCTGCTGGATTATGAGACTCGGGCGCGATGCATGATGTCATTGACGCTTGTCTAAATGCGATTTAGAGCCGGGCAAACTTCCTAGGTAGGTACCAACAAAACTCCAGCTATGCTCAGCTCATATCGTCTCGAAACCACGACATCGAAACGCAAACACCGAGCCATTCGCCAACGCCTCATTCTAAACATCCTCAAAAGACTTATCCCTCGTCTCGAACCCTGTCGCAGAGCGCGCATACCTAACGTTCCCACACCACTCCCTATTCGGCCCGATTCACGAGCGCATTACACGCGGATGAGGGCTTCATATCTCTGAGTCCCCGCCATACATATTGTTGAGAGCAGTAGTACAGTGTATCATGTGAACGAGGGCCCTATTGAAGTGGCTGGGAACATGTCCGCTGCTACTGCTACCTACCCCATGGGCCGCTATGCGTAGGGGCCCGCGCGAAGACAGACCGGGAACCAGAGTTTGGGGATTCTGGATGCCGGCTAATGCACGTCTGTGCTAAGTGGACTGCTGGGAAAATAAGGTGGGTGTTGGGGTAGACGCGAGGCTGGACATACCGGGAAATACATTTCCTCTCGTCGAGACGATTTACTATAATACTGGCTCGCGCGTTGTATTCTTCGTGGCCGGAACACTAGCCGACGTAACACCCAGGAGCTCTCCGCCCATTATTCGGAGAATGCCCGTCTCAGTATCAATATACATGTAGAAGTATCCAGAACCCTTGCGTGAGATACCGAGCCAACAAATCCGATACGGGGTAGATGCCAAAGCCTAAAGAAGACTCAAAAAATGCTCATGTCATGGGCTCTGCGGACATAGCCGCGATAGGCCGTCTTGTGCTCCTTGGGTTACGCTGGAGGTTGAGGTTGTCGTATGTCCTAGGCTCTGACTGCGCTAAAGGGTCTTGGTGTCGCTCCTAGCTATATTAACAGCAGTTGGAAAGAGTAGTCTCGGGGAAACAACTCCGCTTTCCTCTCCTATCTGCAATATCTGTGTTTGGCGTAGCTAGCAGCTCGTGCATCTTATCGCTCCTTTCAGTACTCTAGTAGATCTCCTTCATAAAGTTCGTTACCGGGTAGCCATCGCCTGCGGTTGGCATAATCTGCGCAAATCGTGGTCAGGAAGCAGTATTTTCTTTATGTGGTAAGTGGAAGAGATAGTTTGTAGTAACATACAGCTGCGCCATTCCCTGGTGGACTGCCCTCTTATCCTCCCCGGTTGGCATGGGAGCACGGTACAGGGCCGTAGGACGCATGATAGCTGTAGGTTCGAGCAGGAATCGTTTACACGTAGGTCTTGTCGAGTAGAGATCGTGCTAGCCCGCCGACCAAAGCTACCGCCACACTCCTATAGCTAAACCAGGTTATGTTTCTGTGATGGCAATGTAATCGACCTGGTGTAGGTCCTTAGCAACTGGCACATATCCCAACAGGAGTTATAGTAGGTAAGTAACGATGTTATACAGTAAGCTACTACTACAACGAACAACTCGATGCAGAGGGAAACGAAGTACGTGTATTACTTTAATGTTGCAGGTCAGCCGGTAGAGAGTTCATGGGAGGAGTGTACATCGGTAGTCTGTATCAGCTGTAGAGGGTATGAGGACTGGTTTAGGTTTGTGTCCTATTTTTTGTTACCTCACATGTAGTTGGGACGGGGTATATTTTTACCACAATAGATGAGTAAGGATTGGGTAACGGAGGAAGTTGTTGACGCCTACCACTAGGAATTTATCCAAGATATAACTGTAGGCATGTTGCAGCGTCGGGGCCTTATAGGGTCTACAAGGTGTTTATAATCGACCCTTACATACGCGAAATATATTTGACAAGTGTCGGATTATGAGTATCAGTAGGAACGTTGGCTGCTTATCGCAGCCTGACGGGCCGACTCGGTCCTACTTCGGCTCTGCTTGTTTTAGGTCATGTACACCTCCGTAGTGCCCTCACGTAGCAAGAACAAGAACAACACAACCATCATCGAACAGAATGCATTCATAGTTATTTCCTTTCACTAGTGAGCCTTCCAACACTGATCAGTGATTGCTTTAGGCGATCACAGACAGCAAGGTAGAAGAGACAGACTGTTGACATCCCGACGCGAGAAGTCTCGGGACGATACATATGTGCTAAGAACAGATCGAGGCAAAGATACGAAGCGCTTTTAACCTCCCTCTACAGCTGCT
>ML975510.1:0-20585 GCA_010015605.1 Decorospora gaudefroyi
ACAGACTCTTAGCCTTGCTGGCCATACGCAGAAATTCATCGCAGACCTGCTCCACATCTCAGAGAGACAGGTTCGCTACGCCCTCGACGCTGAACGCCTCACGCCAAGAAAACGATCAGGCCGCCCTCGACATCTAAGCGATGCTCAGATTGACGAGCTTGTAGCCTACGTACGGCAGTCGCGATTAACCCGACAGATGAGCTTCCTACGGCTAGCTACAGGGCCCTTTGCCCACTGGCATGTTGGCGAGTATGTGATACGACATGCTCTTCGAAGCAGAGGGTATACACGCCGTATAGCTCGAGCTAAACCTCCTCTCACTAAGGCTAATAAACAGATACGGCTCGAATGGGCAGAAGCTCATGTCTCCTGGACCTTGGAGCAGTGGTGTGGTATCTTATGGAGTGATGAGACTTGGGTCACAGGAGGGAGGCACAAAAGGGTTTGGGTGACACGAATGGCTGGAGAGGAGCTAGACGATACATGTGTAGTAGAGAAGATACAAAGGAGGAGAGGATGGATGTTCTAGGCGTGCTTCTCTGGTACATTAAAGGGACCTTGTCTGTTCTAGGAGAAGGAGTGGAGGAGTATTAATAAGGAGAGCTACTGTGAGAGGATTGTTCCTCTTATTGAAGGCTGGCTACGTCTAAATCCTCATCTGAAATTTATGCAGGATGGGGCTCCTGGGCACTCAGCAGCCTACACAATAGAGGAGCTTCGAGAGAGAGGAATACATCCAATCTTTTGGCCAGCCTTCTCACCAGATCTCAACCCAATTAAGGCAGTATGGAACAAGATGAAGGATTATATCGAGATAAATTACCCAGATCTACCTAGAGGAAGGCAGTATACGTATGAGCAGCTTCGGGGAATTGTACAGGAAGCATGGGATTCAATCTCTCTTAATTTTTTAAGAGAGCTTATTGAGAGTATGCTAGCTCGCTGCTAGGCAGTGATTGATGCTGAGGGAGGTTACACAAAGTACTGAAATTTTCATGTATTAATAGACCAAACTAGGTTTACCTCCATATTCTGTTACTTTAGCCCCAAACCCCTGGTCTCCGAAGACCCACCGACACTACTTATGCCGGATACCACAGTACGCGGGTTGTATGGCTTGCCGTCACGGCCACTTTGCACTCTCTTGCGCTGTCGAACTGCAAAAATCTCTTGCACGTTATTAGACATCAAGTCGATCACGGAAGCAACATTGTTGATAGCGAGGTATAAAAAGCTCGATAGCAGCGATCGAAAGGCTAGAGTAGGCCGCGTGTGTAGGCGAAGTATATGCGTGGCTATGCTTATATGATCTTGAGGTCCATCTCCACTGCCTCATTCTCGTACAGCGCGTCTAGTTTTTTAACTTCCTGGAAAGGCCACCCAGGGGGTCGCTGGTGACTCTCAGAAGACACCTCGAAAACCACAAACAGGCCTAGACGCTCGTCCACGGCGTCCAATACAAGCCAAGACTGTAAATCAGCACTCTGATCAGAGTATTCGATTTTGACGGCAACAACCTGCTTGCCGCTTTTACTTTCCCAATTGTAATCCTACGAGGGATAACACCACCAAGGGTTTGGTAGCGCTCCTTGTCGTAATAGTGGGCTCGTATTGCCGTATAAGTCGAGTCTGAGAAACGACTTGTCCTGCGTACGCAAGACGGGTACAATCTGACTATTCAAGCATCTTCCCCTTATGTTAATAGCTCCATAGGATAACTGACCCATTGGGTCATTTCCTTTGGGTGTCGTCAGCGCGCTCAGAAGAGTAATGCATGTAGGCCAACGAGATGTCCAGCGCTTGTCCCAAAACACTTTGCCAGACAACCTAGCCCACGACCAGGAAGGAGCACGCCATTCGCCGCGTTTAACTAGGTTGCGACCTGTCTTAGACGAACGCCAGCAGAGGCTATGCGTCAAAGTGCTTTCCCAATGCCCGGCCAGGTACCTGCCCATACCAGGCGACATTTCTTTTGCCACTCCTTGCAGTGCTGGGAATATATCATCGGCGTACGTGAGCGCCTTTTTCGTGTATGATGTTACTACACACTCCCAGACATGTTGCAGATACTCTGAAGACCGATGCCTTTGTGGATGCGCGACCAGATCTGCTTTCCCCACGACATGTTTATAACGACCACCAACCCAATCAGGCGCGAGATGTTTAGAACAGCCATGAAACAGATCAGCGCACTCACATGTGATTGCTTCTGCGCACTCCCACGATATGTCTCGCTCAAAGTGGACAATTCGTCTAGATAGCGCCCACTCTTGAAAAGCCCAGCCTCTGTCGAGCAACGGCCCCCGGAACGGTTGCTCCCGAGCCGGGCGGCAAAGGACTTCATACATCCCACCGTTACTATTCTTGAACTCTTTTTTCGGGATGTGTACTCCTCGCCAGATGTAAGAAAACAACCTTCACGTCCATCGGCCGCCCCGGTTGCCGCTAGAGTTATAATTGCGTTTTTATATATCTGTGACATTCTGCTTCCTTCGCGGCGCCAATCGTCGATGGAGTCTTGAATTATACCTGAGTTTGATCAGTACAGTGATCCAATGTTTTCAGATCAGCATGTCATTTGACATCCCTCACTTACAGAGACTGTCGATCCAAAGATACTTCAAGTCGAGTCTATACGTGAAAGAGACAGCGTCTTGGAACGTTTTAGATAGATTCTCCCAAGGAATGTTGATCGCGTATGCATCGAGGTTGGAGGTAGTGGTCCGTATGATAGGCTGCTTTCCCCAGCAATGGCTGACTCCTGAGACAGGCGTACGTGGCAACTTCATCTTTAGGAGTATGCAAACTGACTCTGGTTGCGCCATCGATACGAATTACCCTTGTTGGCAGTTGTGAAGGTGGCGTCTGACGGCAGACATGATGCTTGGTCCGGCACTCGTTGAGCCACGAGAGAACACGGGCAACCGCATCAGAGGAGCCCGTGTGACCCGTAACAGTGCGAGCAGGTACTAGATGATTCCAGGGACATGCAAGGTCTACGAATATCAGACCAGTACAATAGTAAACGTTGCGACGAGACCTACTTTGTAAGGGACGGAGGGCACTAGATCTCTGCTCGCAGGCTACACTTCTGACGTCGAGTGTTGCAATAACCTTGTCTGTCTCCAATGGGGGAATAATCCCACCGTGGAAACGAAGGCGATTCACGAAGAAAGAACCAACTCTAAATTGCAACTGCACTTCGTGACTTTGTCCTTGCAGCTGTTCCATGTACGGTTCCAGCACCCAACGGATGATCTCGCAACCCGGGCAACCTCGCTCTGCTGCGCGCACAACTTCCATAGCGTCCACAGGCTGTTCAGTGCTGCTCGAGAAATCTTTTGGCCAGCGCTCTTGTCCAAGGTTAAGGCACGCCAGACAAATTGAAATTGGCAATGTTGATGCCGCCGTCATGTTGGATCACTGGCGAAGAGGACGGTAGAGGTCAGGAAGGTGCTCCAAGGACCTGCCCATCGAAAGAAAGGTACGGGGACGAAGTGTTGAGATCTGAGAGGTGAAGGTCTGAGCGGTGTTGTGACCGGTAGGTATGTGGGGCAGGAGCGCGACTGTCAGCGCAACCCCAGCCTTGGGATCCACGCCCTCATATGCACAGTCCAAACTCACGACAACACAACCTGATTGGCGTGCGGAATCATACTGGCCTAAATACATGTATCCATCCGATTCCATCGCTAGCCAGTATCTCGAAAACACGCTAACTTAATGAAGAAGTTGACATACTGCGGGCTAGCTACGACGGAAACAGCAGGGTCACCATGATCCTCGTCGCCTCGTAAACACCTTTGGTACGCAGTAATGAGGCAAACGTCTCAGGCACCTTCCGCAGACTGGCAGCGTTATCAGTCTCGAACCCTACAGGCAAAGGGTCAGCAGCTGCGAATCAATTCCAGACACCACTACGATGACTTACAAACTTGTGGAAAGGCAAGTTCAATGGTGATCTCCGACTCTGCCTCACCCGTCCAATCGAAGCTGATTCGCCAGTCCAACTTGAGGAGGACGTTTTTATCCTGCAAGACCAGCGTATCACGGCCCAAGTTCCGGCTCAGGTCCTTCCTCGCGATGGTTTTGGATTGCTTGTCTTTTTGTTGATAGTTTTCTGTATCCTCATTCGTGCGTCCCGGAGTCAAGTGCGCGAATGCGGTCTGGCACTTGTGCCAGTGTTGCGCTCGCTTTTGCGCAATCTCCCAGTACGAGTCGATGGCCCAACAAGCATTGCCTAGATCCTTTTCCTGTGCCTTCTTGCGGATGAAGGTGCCTAGCTCCCGCTCAGCCCAGGGCGAGATACGAAGAATGTGCATATCGATTATGTTGTTCGCCAAAGCGTCGATATTGACAGAAACCTGTGCAGTAAGGAGCTTCCGGGGGCCGACAATGTCAACCGTGTACTTTTGATGGACGCGTTTCGATGCCGGAAACACCTTGCCGCGGGGTAAGCTAGGTTGAGTCGAGAATTTGAGCGATGTGAACATCTCCAGATAGGGCAATGGATCAACGAGCTCTACTGGGCGATGTGATGGGATCAGCCTGGTTGGCGGACTTGAGCGTGGCTGAGGCACGGGGAGCGCGGAGAAAGGCAGGAAGGAGCACAGCAGATCTGATATGACTGCTGGTTTCTCCGGCTCTGATTCTGACTCGCTAATCTTTGAGATCAATTTGCTGAGATGTTATCAGTAACTGTTCATTGAGAGCGGCCACTGTACTCACCTCAGATGAGCGCGCTCTGTAAGCCGTAGCGCTTCGTCGGCGTCGCGGTGCTGCTCTTTGACAATCTCGTTGACCGTGCTCGACACCTGAGACTCAAGTTCTTCCAACTCGCGGTGCAGTCGTGCCTTCTCCCGTTTCCTTTCCTCAACCTCCGGATCCGGGGGCAGTCTTATCTGTGCCACATTCTGAGTATCCGCCTCTGTGGGACCGTCTTCCACAGTTCTGGTAGTATCATCCGATTGTACGGGTGGCGCTTTCGGTCTCAGTGGTGACTGTTTCACGCGGTCTTTGACGCGCGGAGGTCGTTTGGTTGGGGAGGAAAACAGGACGCCTCGGCGTGGCTCCGCGTGTTGTTCCAAACCCGTGTGTGATGGTGTTGTCGGCAGTTCCGGCTCTTCTTCTTCCAGGATGTCCCGGAAGCCTTCTTGAGGTGTGTTATTCTGAGCCTTGGGCAGCTGCTGGGCACCAGCAGTCGTCTGGCTCGTATCATATTCGTTAAATCGATCTTGGACCGTTTCCTGCTGCGGATCCGTCTCGCCCAGGACAAAAGCACGCGCCTGTCTCCCTCTAGCTAATACATCTCCACGGCTGCTGCGGTGGGAAGACGCGTCGAGAGTCGAGGTAGAAGGTAGTAGATTAGGGTAATTGCGAGCAAGACTGGCTTTCGTAGGCGAGGCAAATGATGGTCGTCGTCGCGGAGGCTGTCTCAAAGGGCTCGACGCTCGTTCCTCGGGTGAATTGGTCCTCCTTCGTTTCGTTGGCGGCTCGCTCATGATGGGGTGGGTTATGGGATGTTGCGCAGTATCGACGTGTCGCGCGATCGAATTTGGGTTATGAATAATAGTTCGGGTAGCGTGCACTGTGGTGGGGTTGCATCGGAGGATCGATAGTGAATGTTGACGCGTCGCGTTGTTGCCCTGTCGGCGTTCGCCGCAGCTTTTGCCGACGCTCGGAAATGCGGCGTAAAATGACGTCGCACCCAAGTGAACGCGAGCGAGATAGCAGAACATGTCATGACGAAGATACCCAAGCGTTGAATTTAGTCTCTGTTTTTTTTTAAATGTTTATCACGACATGAAGCGCATCGTACATCCGGGACTATGCCCAATGAGCGAGAAAGTATGCGCTTCTTGCCTGAAGTCATGGCCCACGTATCATACCTCGGTCGAACCGAGAAGGATAGGATTACAGAATAGCGACCGGATACAGCGACGGTTCAAAGGCTACATTGCGCCAGAAGGCGAGCAGGCGCGACCCATCACAGGCTTCTATGCAGGTTGGACCCTCGTCGCTATACCTCTAGGCCCAGTGCTAACACGATGACAGACATGCTGAAGAAGCCACTCCCCGAAGTCCAATCTCTGTCCCACACCACGCCTGAGCCCCCCAAAGAACCTCCCAAAACGCAGAAAGAAGAAACCTTCGCCAAGGCGCGCATCATTTTCGGCTCTACAACCGCCCTTGCAGAGCGCAAAGACGAAATCCTAAAGTCATCGCAAAACATCGCCGGCGTCCTCGTCCCGCCCCGGCCCGAAGAACCGGACAATTGCTGTATGTCCGGGTGTGTGAATTGCGTGTGGGACATGTATAGAGACGAGATGGAAGAGTGGGCTGAGAAGAGCGCGCAAGCGAGAGCGGCGATGCAGGCACAGAGGCAAGAGGGCAAGGGAACCGGAAGCATGGTGGCTGGAGAAGCGATGCCTGGACATGTTGCTACGAGTATGGACGACGATGGCGGTGGGAGTGAGACGAACTGGAGTACAGAGGTGCATAAGGATAAGCTGTTTGAGGATATCCCTGTGGGGATTAGGGAGTTTATGAAGACGGAGAAGAGGTTGAAACAGGCGCAGAAGAAGGCAGAAGCTTCTGCTGCATGAGCATGTAGCAGCGTTGGCATTTCGCACTCGATACGCAGACACGCGCGCCATGTGGTCTTGCGTTGGGTGGGTTGGATAGAGCGCTCCAATACCCACTTTTTTTAACAGTAGTCCCCGTGCTTCCACCTTGTACCCTGGTCTCACTACACATCCCCTAATACATACGCCCATCTAGTCTCCACCAACATCCACTCCCTTCGCGCTGAGATCTTTCCGTGCCTCCGCTATTTGCTGCATGAGCTCCTTGTGCGCCTCCGGTACATCGTTGAAGGTAAAGACGCCCCAGCCGAGCTTGAACAGGAGGTATGCGCCGAAGGATATCAGAGCCCAGAAGGGGAGCTAGCTACTGGTCAGCATGTGGGACTCGCGGTAGTAGGCGTTGGGAGATGGAAATATAGAGATAGGAGAGGGCAAACCCACAACTGGCACGATATCTTCCTGTATCTTCTGGGGCATGGGAACGACCTGCATGAATACTGCTAGGTATATCTACGGCTTGTTAGTATACAATTGGGGGTGCGGAAGGCTAAGGGGATAGTAGCGTACGGAGGTCAGAAGCATCGCAATGCTGATAGTCTGTTGAGCGCGAGTCATCTTTGCGGTATTGCAGGTCCTGTGGACTTGTAATGAGGGTATGCGGTGAGATCAGCTGAGGATGCGTGAGACTCGACGTCGTGGTGGTGTTGAGTTCGGTGCCAGATCGCTCAATTGTTGCCAAGCGATCGCTGTCCAGGGTCGGTGGAGCCGAGTCGGGTGGGTCGACACTGCCGCTGGAACTCACCGTCTCTCCGCTATACGCTGGAAAACGGGTGGCTGAACGACTGCAATTTTTTTCTGGACCATCTGGCACGCTTTTGTCAGATACCGTCCAACGTACGACAGCTTCAAACGAGAGAACATTGCTTGATACCTTCTTTTTAGCTTCATCGCCACTATGAACACCTGAGCGTCAACACAGATTTTGGGCGACGTTACTTCATCTTCAGATTCCCGCGATATGCCCTTATCCAATCAGGCGCTTGGCGATTATATAGCGCCGTTAGAGCGCCTACTTCAAGGGAACCCTGCAGGCCAGACTGCAGCTCTTACCGGTTATCTGCGTAAGCTTGAGGCTTTCGGGGAAACAGCAGACCATGAAGCGATAGAACGAACGCTACAACTTCTGGGAACGGCTGTTGGCGGGCGTAGTATGGCTTCACGCCTTTCCAACTCCACTCCACTGACACCATGCAGAAAAATGGCAGTCGCCCTTTCGCGACAGCGGTATCCTCGCATATGCTCTTCACGGACTGTCCACCGTCCGCCATGAAGACCCCATAGCGAAGCAATGTCTTAGAGTCGTTGGCAACTCAGTTGCTGATAACGGTATTATAATCTGGATAAACTCTTGAAACGGCGCAGAAAGACTGACGAAATGTAAGATACGAACAGAGAGCTCGTTGTGAGAGATCTACAATCCATCACTGGCTGTCTTACATCGCCAGAGTTACGCTTAACTGCATTGGCAGTGCTTTTCAACCTCTGCAATGATTTCGGTGAGCAGCACTCGAAGGCACTCAATAATGCTGCTTACGCAGATAGATCCTGCCAAAGCCGCCGCAGCTACGCTGAGACTGGACGCTACAATATCCACATACCTGGTTCTTGACAGAATACCTGGAGCCGCCGTCGATTACGCCACGGATCTGCTGTCTTGGACGACCAGTCATCTGACCGATGCCCAATTTAAAGACGAAGTGTCTTTGGAAACATTCAAGAGCTTGCTGAATGTGGCTCTCCAGTACGATGAGGATCACTATCTTGAATATGTCGCTATTCTGGTGCACTACCTGCAAGACCCAGATTTTCAGCAAAGAGTAGTAACACCGAAACTACTGGACGATCTCGTCAGCCTCATGCTGGACTTTGAGGCACGGCTTGAGCCCGACGAGATTGAAGCCGTGTTTCAGGAGCTCGCAACAAGCAAGAACGCCGAAAGCGCCATGTCAGACGATGCCAAGGTACTTTTACTGGCCCAGTTGATCGGTTCGATCTCTGCAGCCTCGTCAACAGACGTTTTTGCACGGAATTTCAACGTCAGAAGCCCGGTTATCGAGAGACTGGAGGCCAAGCTACGAACACCCTGGGATAGTGCGTTTCCGTCCACGATATGCGCCTGCGTGACGCTTGGGAATCTGGCTATGTCGGACGAGGTGTGCACCGACATGGTCAAGATTATGGAACTCCATCTGCGTTTGATCACCATCCTCAAGAAGAGCGCCAAGCCTGCTCTGCTGTATGCTGCGGCAGGTTTCATGCGACATCTCACGTTCCCGGAGGCTAACAGAGCTCTCTTAGCAGATGCTGGACTTATGGAAGCATGCTGTCGCCTGCTCGTGCTGGAGGATCCTTCTGTGCGGGGCGAGGCAGCGGCCATGCTTTGCAAACTCGTCACCAACAACTTCCACAACATCGAGAAAGTGATGTACGAAACAGTGGGACCCGAAACCGAAACGGCGGATGAAGAAATCTCAGCCGATACAGTAATATTTTCACACATCGTGGAGCAATCGCTCGCACCTTCCGCACCATTACCCAGCACCACGATGAAGAACCCCATGATCGAACTTGGCCGCACTATCGTCGCCATTCTCCGCTACCTCGGCCGACCAAAAGCGGAAAAAGATGTCGAAGCAGTCCAATTACAAATCTTACAAGTACCCCAGATCGCTCGGCCAATTGCCCAACTCGTACGCCAGCGCTTCTACCCAGACGCCAGATCGGAAGGGCTTCTCGGCCTAGGACTACTAGCCCAAACTCTTGAAGGCGCGGCCCACATCGCCGAAGAAATCAAAGAGGACAGTGCCCTGCTCGAAACCATCAAAGAGCACGCAAACGCAACAGATGCAGGCATCGCACAACAAGCGCCCTCAACCGCAAGTAGAGACCACCAAAACGCGATTGTACTGCTCCAAGCTTTGCAGAACAATGCGGTAAGAGAACTCCAAGAAGCCGTCGGGGAAGTACTAAGGACTTCCAGACTGACCAAATGGACGCAATACTCGCGCATTCGGCGGTCCCTGTCTAAACAGAATTGGGATAACACTTGGCGAAGATCCTCAGGGGACGTCAGCGTGCTTTCTTCGCCTGGTAGAGACTCGCCTGGTAGAACAAGAGGAGAGTTACCACGCAGAGCTACGGATACGACCCCGAGTAGGGTCAGAGGGTCGACCTACATAGGAAATGCTGCTGGGGATCGTCCGAAGACGCCGATTAGGGTTCAAGATGCGATTGGCGAGATTGAGGAGATCTCACCGGGAACCGTACTTAAGGATTTACCGGCGAGGGAACGGTTGAAGGGGAAGGGGATGAAACGTACAAACACGGCGCCGGCGTGAGGCTTCGACGTCCCGTCATGTCTTTTTAGATATTTTTCTGTTAATGAAGCACTCTCCACTTATTTATGGTTTGCTTCAATGTGCTTTCGGCATATGCTCACAAACACCAATCGATCGTTTGATGGCTATGTGCTGCGCAGCATGGCTCTCGCGATGAAGAACATGCTGACCATTTTCACCGTAGACCAAAGCGGACCATTCACCAATCCCCCTATATCAATCAGATTAATCTCACCAATCTCTAACCAATAACCCCTCTCGCAAGCCGAATGAATACTCGCGCTGGGGACCAGCTTCACCTGCGCTCCACCGCGTAATCAAGAGCCCTTTGATTGGCCAGAGGCTCCACTCACGCGATTTCCGCGCTAGCAATCCCAGGGTCCATGACCAACTACGTAGCTGCGGGCGGAAGCAAATGACATGTATATATAAAGAGAAGGTCCAGGACTTGCTTTTCGTGTTTCTCCATCTACCTACAACACCTCGACGACTTGAGTTATTCTACCTTCCGATTCACTTGAGCAACTTTGCACCAACCGACCTACCTTACAACAACATTCAAGATGGTATGCTGCGCACGTAACAACGGCACCTGTGTGTGTGCACAGGAAGCTACGTGCTCGTGTGGAAAGCAGCCTGCGCTTCAGTGCAGTATGTCCCCTCACGTTTACACGGTTCTCGCCTGCGTACTAACATACACGCACCAGCTTGTGAGAAGGCCGCGACCGAGAACAAGCTGCCCTCAGATGCCAGTGCCTGTGCTTGCGGAAAGCGCGCTGAAGGTACGTGTATTGCGCATGCAAGTCTGATGCCACGCATTCATTCCTTATGGCGCGGTGGTGACACAGGCCTTCCCATGCTGTCATGTACGCGAGCCGTGTCTGGCTGCTCTCCTTCTCTGTCTAAACATTTTCTCTGATGTTTCCGTGCGGGCTTGGCTAACGGGATGGTGTAGGTTCTTGCAACTGTGGTCGCTCTGAGAACAGCAGCGCTTCGAACCTCGAGACGGACTTTACTACCAAGAAATAAGGGCTCGATCTGCGTGTGTGAATGGAGTGAGATGGTGGCATGGGAGGGTGTTTCGGCGTTTATAGGCGGCGGCTGCTCTGCGGGAGCGGAGGCTTGAGACGTGGATGCTGCATGGTATTACTGGAATGAATGGATAAACATTGAACGAAACCGATGTCTTGTTGTTTCCCAGCCTAGTGTGAAGCTTGAGGTTAAGCGCACCCACGCTAGACCCTGTCTCCGAAAGGCTTGGCGACGCTGTGTAGAAGGTCCACCACGTTCCCGCCGTCACTCGTGCGCAAAGCGTACAGCTGCAGAGCGTGCGGCAGCATTATGACCCGTCCTTGCATGTGTCAATCTTCTGTTCGGCTTCCCATTACGCCCTAAGCTCGCACGCAGCCGCTCGATTCCGCTTCCCACGACCCCTTTCGTGATCCTCCACCTCCGCTCCGCAGCGCGCTCGCCGGCATAAACCCTGCCTCGAGGCCCGTACCGGTACCGCTCCCTCGCAGTAGCCGTACCACTACCATACCGCCGCATTGTCGGGCTACCTACCAGGTGGGAGCCGCCCGCCCACCACCCCCTCGAGCATGGCGGCCTCGGTGACTTCCAAGATGGCGGCCAGGGCTGGTGGCGGCCTGTTCAGTCGGGATCAGTCGGGCAACGTGCCGACGATGCGAGGTAGATGAGCACCTACACGTGTTGCCATGGTTCGAAACTCATAGACTTGCACAGGACTGGTGTCGTTTATCGCCGATCTGAGGAATGCGCGCGCCCGCGAACTGGAAGAGAAGCGGATCAACAAGGAATTGGCCAACATACGGTGGGTACACAATGTCGCATCTACGAGGACAGCGAGAGACTAACAGTGGCCTAGGCAGAAGTTCAGAGGTACTTCTTTGCAATCGTTTTCTTACATGATCTGCTCTGACCTCCCCTCCAGATGGCGGCCTCAACGGCTACCAGAAAAAGAAATACGTCTGCAAGGTACCTGCATCGTGTCCTGATAGGAGTCGCTGTACTGACCACCTGTAGCTCCTATACATATACATACTTGGTTGGAACGTCGATTTCGGACATCTCGAAGCGGTGAATCTCATTTCGGCGACCAAATACTCGGAAAAACAGATCGGATACCTCGCCGTCACCCTGTTCCTCCACGAAGAACATGAGCTGCTACACCTCGTCGTCAACAGCATCAGGAAGGACTTGCTGGATCACAATGAGCTGAACAACTGTCTGGCGCTGCATGCGATTGCGAACGTTGGTGGCAAGGAGTTGGGCGAGGCGTTGAGTGCAGAGGTTCACAGACTTCTGATATCACCGTTAGTCGCTCCGACTCGCGTCCATGGCGGAGCTAATGTGGAATAGGGCATCGAAAGCGTTCGTGAAGAAGAAGGCAGCCCTCACGCTACTACGCCTCTACCGCAAATACCCTGCTATAGTACAGCACGAATGGGCGGAACGGATCATCTCGCTCATGGACGATCCAGACATGGGCGTTGCGCTTTCCGTCACGTCCCTAGTCACTGCACTTGTCCAGGATAACGCCGAGCAATACAAGGGAAGCTACGTGAAGGCTGCAAACAGGTTAAAGCGCATAGTCGTGGACAACGAATGTGCCGAAGGCTACTTTTACTACAAGGTCCCGTGTCCGTGGATCCTGGTTAAACTGCTGAAGCTGTTACAATATTACCCACCTCCTGGTGAGTAACTCCATCGTTGGGACGAAAGACGGCGCTGACCAGAACAGAGGACTCGCACATTCGCAAACTCATTCGCGAAGCCCTTCAGAAAATCATGGACTCCGCGCTGGAAATGCCTAAGAACGTTCAACAGAACAACGCGCAGAATGCTGTCCTCTTCGAAGCGATCAACCTCGTCATACATCTTGATACTGAGCAGGATCTGATGGTACAGATATCACAACGGCTGGGCAAGTTTATTGCATCGCGGGAAACCAACGTGCGATATCTGGGACTGGAGGCCATGACGCATCTGGCTGCTCGATCAGAAAATCTCGACCCGATCAAGAAGCATCAAACAATAATCATCGGATCGTTAAGAGACCGGGATATCAGTGTGCGAAGACAGGGTCTGGATCTGCTTTACAGCATGTGTGATCCGACAAACGCGCAAGCGATTGTGAACGAACTCCTTCGATACCTTCAATCTGCCGACTACGCGATACGAGAAGAGATGGTGTTGAAGATTGCGATTTTGACGGAGAAGTACGCCACAGATGTCCAGTGGTACGTCGACATATCACTGAGGTTGATCGCGATGGCTGGAGACCACGTTAGCGATGAAGTGTGGCAACGGGTCATTCAGATCACGACCAACAACGAGGAGCTTCAAGTATATGCCGCGCAGACCATCCTGCAGTACATCAAGTCGGATTGTCATGAGACTTTAGTGAAGATTGGCGGATACCTACTCGGAGAGTTCGGCCATTTGATCGCAGACAGCAAGGGATGCAGTCCGATTGAACAGTTCATGGCATTGAGTGCAAAAATGCGAGGATGCTCATCAAGCACGCGGGCGATATTGCTTTCGTGTTACGTCAAGTACGTGAACCTGTTTCCGGAGATTAAGCCGCAGCTCCTGCAAGCGTTCCGCGCCTACAGCCACTCGCTGGATTCCGAACTCCAGCAACGAGCATGCGAATACCTGACGCTCGCCACAATGCCAACAGACGACTTATTACGGACCGTGTGCGACGAAATGCCACCCTACCCGGAACGAACATCCGCACTGCTCTCTCGATTACACCAGAAGCATGCCACCACTAGCGACAAGCGGACATGGGTCGTTGGTGGGAAAGACGCAAACGCAGATCTGAAGGAGTTCGGCCTTGCACGACAGAACACCTCTGCTGGTGTTAAGCGAAGTTTCACCGAGCCCATACCCAAGGATGCCAAAACCGGCGCGACGAATGGAGCCAATGGCGTCAATGCCATATCAAGCGATCTGGAGGGACTGGACCTAAATATTGATACTAACAAAGTCCTGAAAGCCCCGAACTTGGCAAGCGCCGCACATCTGAGTCCGGACTGGGAGGCCGGCTACACTCGTCTCCTACTCCGACCCGAAGGCATTCTGTACGAAGATCAGCAGATACAAGTTGGGCTACGAACGGAGTACAGAGGGCAGTTGGGCGCACTCATCTTCTATTTTACAAACAAGTCACAGTTCGCAATGGGATCCTTTACAACAACACTCGACAACCGATCCGCAGAGACGCTCAAGACTGACATCAAGGGCCTTCCGGACACCCAAATCGCGCCCGAAGGCCAAACCCAGCAAACCATCATGTTCGAATGCAAGAACGTCTTCATCGACCCACCCACCATCCGCATATCCTACCTCGCAGGCGCACTCCAAGGCCTCACTCTGCAACTCCCCGTCCTGCTCCACAAGTACATGGAAGGCGCCGAGCTCAGCGCAGAAGACTTTTTCAAGCGCTGGAAGCAAATCGGCGGCGCGCCCCGCGAAGCGCAAAGCATCTTCGGCCTCGTCAACAAGAACACGACCATGGACTCTGACTTCGTACACAGAGTCGTCAAGGGTTTCAAGTGGGGTATCGTCACGGGCGTCGACCCGAATGTGAAGAATATTGTTGGTGCTACCGTCTTGCATTCTAGCGAGGGCAAGTTTGGTTGCTTACTCCGGCTGGAGCCCAATTTTGAGACTCAGGTATGTTTATACCGCATTTGATCTTTTTTCTTTTTGGTTTTTGGGTGTAGGGCTAATGTACTTGTGCAGATGTATCGTATTACGATTCGTGCTACCGATGAATCTGTTCCGCCGGTGCTGATCAAGGCTATGGAGGATCGACTTTCGAGGGGGATTGAAGGGCTGGCTTAGGCAGCATATACATGTACACACATATATATTTGTATCATGTGGTTGGAATCGATATCATATGTTTTTCTTGCCTTGCCCGGCTGAATACTTGGAGGTCTTTCGGGAGAGAAAGTTTTTTTTTAGTTCGTTTGATATAACTAATGTTTTTTTTTTGTTATTTTGTGTGTGTATGTGCGTGTGTGTGGGAGAGCCTTGTTTTTTTTTGGGCCAATGGGTTTGTGTATGTATGTTGTGCCTTTTCTTTGGGTTGGCGGGGTTGAGAGGTGGTGGTGCACACATACCCTATCTTGCATTATACTTTCTTCTTCGTAGCATGAAACTGGAATATAAGTACGCGTTTCGTTTCGTTTCGTTTCGTTTCGTTTCGTTTCGTTTCGTTTTTTTTTGAAAAGATAAGGTGTGGTTAGATTAGTATGTTTTGTCCCTGCGCGAGTCGATCGCGATTGGTGCTTTCGGTACTTGAGTAGCGTTGGTGGACTCATGTTTGGGTTGAGGACAGCATCTTCATTGTAGGTATATATGGCTACCATCGCGACTTTTTGTTCTTCTGGGATAAAACTGTACCTATAGCGAGCGCTTAGCAGCGAGTGAGAGTCTTGCTGCGTGGACCGAAGCACGGGGCGGGCATGATTCTAACGTCTTCTAGCTCATCAGTGTAGGACTACCTATAATTGGCCTGTCGTCCCGGTATACACTTTCGTGCTCTAAACACATTCTTTCGCATCTTGCCCTCATCAGACCGTAGCTCGTTGCTTGGATTACCTATGTTGTCTGTGTGGTCGCGCGTCGTCATTGCGGTGTTTTTCTTTGTTGGTTATCCCGGGGCTGGAGGCACTGTTACCGGTATCTCTGCTTACGAACTAAGCTCGGGGTATGGTGTTGTTCTTGCCCGCGGTATAGACGGCTCGTGTGCCGTTGTTGGACAAGGCGGGGAAGATGAGAGGCTTGGTGATGTTGTGGAGACGTGGGCTATCGTGGCAAAAGTACCTACTCGTCCACGTCGAGTGTCGAGCCAGATAGCAACCAAAAGCGCCTTTATGCTGGGGTTGGAATGGACGGAAAAACATCAGTAGAAGCCGTGTCTCGGCGTGGAATACTATACCTACGCCCTCGTTAAAGACAAGTTCAAGATGCGGAGTAACCGGAGGAGGAACCCGAACCCTGGTCGGACTGTGCCGTTAGCCAATCCCCTCGGCTCCACGACGCCAATGCCAAGAATGCGGAGGCGGCAGGCGCGCGACCATCACGTGTGGAAGCAACACCAGAGCTTCTTCGCGTGAGCGCTCGTGTCGACGTGGACCACAAACGATCCATAGCGCAATACCCCGAGCGATTGCGTCGCGGCGATTGAGCGCGCTTTTCATCCTCCCTGAAATGTCAACAATGATCACCTTTGCCGCCAACAACGAGTTTTTCAGGAAGCGCAAACGTATGCAAAGGAGCAAACCGCGTCAATGCGCGAGGAGGAACACGCAACTAACGGCCTCGCAGGCGTCCACCGCGCGTGTGAATCATGCAAAAAGCGAAGAGTGAGTTTCCAAAGTCCTTTTCTACAGATGCAGAAAGGGTGCAAGTTATAGCTCGGTGGAATACAATCAGGCGACTCAATCTCCTTCCAGTAAAGCTACCGCGAAGACATGCTTTTTTTTTCTGCACCTTAAAGAATTGGTTGTATCCAGCGGGCGTCTTCTAACGCTCCACTAGAAGCGCTGCAGCCATACGTTTGACGACGACGCCGACGCCCAAGTCGGCTCTTCCCAAAGTGGACACGTACCCGACGGCCCTCATGGTCTTCCTAATGCAAATGGGCACTATCACGATCCAAGAGGGCTACGTGGGGACTCGCATCTTCCCAGCCATGTGCATTCCACAATGCCGCCGCCCCATAGTCCGGCATCTGATCATACCGTGCCAACGCCGCCAAACTTCCTAGGCTATCTGAACCCTGAGGCTGTATTGAGAGAAACAGTCCACTCTGAGCGTGGCAAAACCGCTCAATCCCCCAAGCACCCACCAATAGGGCAGTGGATAGAAGAGCGGGACCAGAGAGCCACGCCGACGCAGGCAGGGTCAAGTTCATTGGGTATCAATGAGACAGGTCCGCAATCTACCCAGGAGGCTCAAATCTCCCGGGCCCTCCTAACGTACTTAGATGTCGTCGGTGTTGACATCCTGCCCTCGCGCAGGAACCAAGATGCTCTTCTGGACATCTACTTTGCCTATGTGCATCCACTACTACCACTCGTGGACAAAGAGCTCTTCTATGACCAGTATGACCACGGCCGTGAACCGCGGATATTGATGCAAGCAATATGTATTGTGGCATCTAAACACGCGACTGCGGCAAAGCATCTTTATCTGGGCAACGAAACTCAGCCCATGAACCCACGTGAGTTCTCACAAAGACTGTATAACGCAGTCATTGTCGGCATCGAGGCGAAGCTTGAGAAGAACCGTGTCGTTTTGATCCAAGTTCTGGCTCTGATATCGCTACATTGCGAAGGCCCAGATGGTGCTGAGCAAGCCTCGATGCATCTAGCGCAAGCCATCCACCACGCACATACGTTCGGTCTGCAGTTTGGACACCAATGGAAGAATCAGAGCTCAGACTCTCAAGGAAACCTAGAAGACGTCTTCTGGTGTTTGTGGAGTCTCGACAAAATCAACGCGTGTATGAACGGCCGGCCGTTGTTGATGCACGATCGCGACAACAGTCTGAGACAGTTGCCGTCGGATCCGGAGAAGAGGTCAAGTCCTTTTGGCATCTGGCTGCAGATCTCCGAAATGCTGGATAAAGTCATAGATTACTATAGGCCAGGGAGGGCTGCAGAAGAGACTGGTTGGGAAGGCGACGACTTTCTTGGTTTTGAGGAGATGGTGGGTGACGGTGAGGATAAGCTAGACGGTCCGATTATGAGTAAGTTGTATTCCTTCAGCATATTATGGTCACTACTAACAGCGCATAGGCTTGCTATCCCTCTTCCACCACACCATGTGCATGGCCTCACACAAGTCTCTTTCCATCAACGCTCCCGTCAAATCAACACCCTCCTACGTCCGCCAAAGTCTCTCCGCAACACGAGTTATCCACCTTCTCAACGCAGAACCTCCAGAAATGCTCCCGCCCCTACCAATCGTACCTTATGCACTTGGCGTAGCTCTCAGCGTAGTATACCGGCATTTCCGTTCTCGCCGCCTCAAAGTCCACGTCAACCGCGCCACCGAAGAACTCAAGCAATGTGTGCGTCTCCTCGACCGTCTGCGGAACGCATGGTGGTCGGCAGGCACCACAGCAGATCTCGGACGCGCTGTGCTCAGCAATGCCGCGGGCCGCACCACCAATGCCGCCAACACACCCGTACCTCTACCCCCAGAGCCTCGTCCTACCGAGCCAAAGACGGAGCCGCCAACGCCGCAGAGCACGCACAGTGCGCAACTCCCCCCTCCGAACCAACCACAACATTGGCCACAGAATATGGAGACGCCCATTGATCCGCGGCTCCAGCCACACCAGCACCAAAGCCATGCCCACCACTCAAACGCACCCATGACCAGCCTATTGAACCCCGTACAAACGTCTACCCCCGGCCAACACCCTACCAGCAGCGAGCGCGCCGACCGAGCGCCTATGCCGGGTCCGCCAGCTGCCTTTGGGTTTGGGGAGCAGAGCCCCGATTGGTTAAATTTTGACACGGCGTTTGAGAACTTTGAGGGCTTGTTGGGGAGTTCGGGTGCGGATTTGAGTAATGAGCTTTTCAAACCGTTTAACTATGATACTTTGGAAGGGTTTTTGGATCCTGCTGCGTAAATGTGTTACGATGATCATGTTTTCCCATGCTTGATTGGGGGGCGTAGAGGGTGGTTGATGACTTTGTAATGCCACGTCATGTATGGAGTTGGGCGCGTTTCGGTATTTGTAGGAGATCTACTACCTATGGTGTTGGGTTTAGAGAGAGGGCCAGGCGATTCCGATAAACAGGTGTGCTGTCTTTGCCTGGTTTCGGCTGTCATGGCAACTAGCTTGCCCATTTCAATTTGAAATTTACACAACCATCATACAAATGCACACTTTGTATACCCTTCTCGCCGTTTCTTTGGTGATTGCAATCATCTTCCTCCTCCTCGCCCACGTCCTTCTTTCTCCTTCGATCAACACCATCGGAACCATCTTTATCCCCCTTCCGCGCCATCAGTTGCACGTTTTGCGCACACTATATATTATAGGGAGAAGTAAATATTTCCTTGACAGACACATCTCTCGAGACAACTATCTTAGTACTTGGATCGCCAGGAAGATATTGAGTGTCCTAGTTGTGTATTAAAAAGTGTCTAGTGCAAGAGCATAAGGGAGAGTGAAGGAAAGGACGAGGTCAAGAAGCAAAGATGGAGGGTTGCAAGGCTATCAATTGCGCCTTCCGCGTTTCAGCGTATGCATATGACGAGCGAGCGTCAGAAAAGAAACAGGAACAAGCGTTGAGTATTAGAACTGTAAAAAGTAAACAAAAGATCCACCCGTCCAAGAAGTCAGAAAACGATTCTACAAGGACTCATACCATAAAAAGCCAAGAAACCCATAATTCAAGAGCCGAAAAGCGATAAAACTACAAAGAAGTGCATCCTCATTCTAAAAGAAGCCCTTGGCGAACAGCGTTTGATTTGTAAACACATCGCATCTACCATAAAAGCCGCACGCACATACCTATCAGAGCAGAGGAACCGTGAAGAATTCTCACAGGATGCCGATGTACACGGCAGGAAGGTATCATGCAATAGAGACAAGATGATGTGAGCTAAACCGCATTAGGGAAAGATATCGTAAGCTAAGCCGTGTTAGGAAAGAAGAGATCCCGTACTGTGCATGTCGGTAATATTTAGTGTATGACTAGCGTCCCTGCCTGGTGTGAAAGTTAGACAACGCAGGTCCCCTTCTACCTTGATGTGCATTTGTCAGCCCCTTAGACGGTGTTCCTGTGCCGGACGAAAAGAACTTTTCGTTTGATGACGTTGAGCTTGGTGCCTGCGTAGGAGGAAAGCTTGGTAAGGGGAGAGGAGAAGCTATGGGATGATTGGATGGATGGAGGCTAGGAAGACGACTTATCCAAGCTCGTCGTCGTATGCGAGGCTGGCCTAATGGGAGGAAGAAGCTATATAAACCGCCCTTTGTCGCTGATATATATGTTGCGAGCATCAAGAATCTTCTGCCTCCATCCGTCATTCCACTCGAGAAACTTTCCAAAACTTGAAGCACACTTCTCCACCACTACACCACACCACCATGTCTTCATACCTCATCACGGGCGCCTCTCGCGGCATTGGCGTGAGTAGTAGTCCCCTGCCCATCCATCCTTCTTGCCACAGCCTGCTCACTACCGACCAATGCACCCACAACAGTTCGGCTTCCTAGAACACCTCTCCGCCACCCCCACAAACACAGTCATCGGCCTCGTCCGCGACACAGCGACCACCGAGACCAAAATCCGCGCCTGGAACCGGTCTAATGTCCACCTCGTCGCTGGCGATTTGTCGGACTACGATTCCCTGAAGCGCGCCGTGGATGCTACATCCAACATCACGGGCGGAAAGCTCGACTACCTCATCGCGAACGCAGCGCTACTAGCTGGGGAAATGCGTCCTCTCTCTGTCCTGTAAGTTATATTCCCTCCTCTTCCGCCCGAAAAAGAATTCACCCTTCCCCCCCCCCCCCCCATGTGTTCAACAATGCACACCA
>ML975511.1:5464-20518 GCA_010015605.1 Decorospora gaudefroyi
GACAAGACCGTTAAGATCTGGGATGCCAGCAGCGGCGCGTGCCTGCAGACGCTCGAGGGCCATAGCAGTTATGTCAGCTCGGCTGATCTCGTCTCTATCCTTGCGTTGCCGCACTCTGACAAAACTGTAACAAATCCTCAGCCATCCGTCCGTCAGGAAGTAATGATCAGTTCTGATAACATCTGGATTTCTAATGATGCTCAAGAGCTGTTGTGGCTCCCAACAGAGTATCGACCAGTAAGCTCAGCTATTTCAGGCAGATGTGTTGGCCTAGGTGGAGGATCTGGAAAGTTTTTAATCTGTCACGTCTAGTGATATTCAAAGTTAGCCATGAGTTTTACTCATCCTTTTCTTCTCTTTATTTTAATAGATCAGCACTCGTAGAGGAACGGAGATGTACATGTATATATATGTCAGTTCTTTGCCACATCGAAGCTTCAAGAATCGCCACACGATGTAGTTATTGTCACATTACTCTAGGCATGGCGAGTCGTGTAGGTATGATGCAGGCAGACTAAGCGCGAGATCGTAGATGCTTCTAGAAAGCCGTGGGCATGCGCCACAGCTATTTTCAGCAGTCTCCATGATTGGTATAGCATCGAATATGTGATGAAAAACACAAGTTTTGGCATTGTGTGATGTCTATCGGAAGGCGCGTGAGAGCCTGTACGAGGCTCTCAGTGGCTGCCAAGACGCTAACTACGCGTGATCACGTGAGAGCTATCAGTGGACCATCCACTCTTTTCAACAATATGTTACAGTAATATACAGGGATAACTGAGCACGCTACTGGATGTTACTGCATGCCAAGAGGTATCAGACGCGCACGGCCGGTCAGACACGTTTCGACGATCTTGCTGTTTGTGCGGAGAAACTGTCAGGATGCATATTCCCCACCTTGAATTGACCTTTTAAATATGCAGTCTTGATCTTTTTTATCTCAGCTTGCTTTGTAGCTCACCGAGGTCTTTGTAGATACATACTGCCGCAAATGAACAGGGGGGTGTTAGAGGAGAGTCGGTCAACAGTATCAACAGAATGGCTGACAGCCAAGCTAATGATGTGATTTTTAGTGTCGGAGGCTAATGCGCCAGAAATACGAGAGCTTTACAATGAATGTACGCTAGACCAGTTGATTTACAGGCATGGTGAGAATATTCCGAGCGCCCGAAAGAAAAAGTGTCCCGTTACACCGTGCGTCCCGGCACGCTTGGATAGACATTACCTCAAGTGTTTCGTGAAATACCTCCCTTATATCTCTCGATTTATCACACCTCTCTTTGCTTCTCGAATACTCTTCATTGGTATTCGTATTTGTGTTTGAGTTGCGCTGTTCCAAATAGCATTCGGGAACGTTGTGGCTATTTCATTGCTGCATCATGACCACCCACGCCACCTTCCAACTTCCGAGCGAGGCCCACCACGGAAGCTATGGTACTCCTTCGACGTAAATCTTTCGCCCGGTGCCGCTGAAGCCGTAGAGGCTGCTGCGGACAGTCTTAGAGTCGAAGGCCAAACTAAAAATCGCGGAGCTGATCAGTGCTATTCGAGAAAACGCTCCTCGTGTCGGCGACTTAGAGCAGGCCCTCAAAGGCAATGACCGCTTTTACACGAACCTCTTCTCGAAGTCTTACTATGTGGAATGACGCCTCTGTCCTTGAAGCCCTATTGTCCAACCTGCCGGTACAGCTGCTGCTTCAGCTCTGCACCGCTTGCGACAAGGTCAGGGGTATGTTGGAAGTGAGCAAGAACGGATTGAGCATCACTCCCGGTCGACGCTATTAATTTCACGAAGCTACCACACGGCCTGCTCGATTTGCCGACCATGCTGAGTCCTATCACAGCGAGCGAACTTAATCGAGCTCTAGCACTGCCATTATACTGCTATTCTCGTCGACGCGCATGGACTATCCTCTCGCGATCCCGCCAGTGACGACCTACCTAGGATACGTCTTACAGTCGCGTATAGCTGCGGTCTTCTGGATGGGTATCACCTAGCGGTCAGACACTTCTCTCCCGTCTCGCTGTCTGTGCTGCCTTGCGGTAGAGAGATCCAGTGTCAAGGCCTTCTGCACGCGCCCTACGAGTACATACCGTCGTCTAAAAAGGATAGACCATTCAACAAGAAGACCATCAAGACTCAAGAGATCCAACTTCCCTGAACTGTGCCACCAGTGATCATGGTATATCTCCTATGTATGCTTTGATAGTGCCATGGGCATACGTGTGCGTAAAGGATACCTTGGAAAGTACAACGGCCCTAGACGTAGTGAGCCGTGACGCAAAGCTTTGTAGTGGCGGAAAAAGTGGTCCCAGTGCACCATGCACGAAATCAGATTGTTATTTGAATGCGAGCGATCGTCAGGAGCAAGCGGATATTGTTTATTTTCCTTCAAGCACTACCCATCTACCACATAAACGGATACCATCACCCGATACTGTCCAAATCGCCCCTGAAGCGTTCTCGTGGCTTGGCCACTATGAATCCGATTACAATATGTGCACTTCAGTATCAATTCATTACGTTTTTAGTTATTTTTGGATCACTCACATCTACCCTATTCTTTGTCCCTACGAGGTACCAGGTACCTTCCATTGGTGCACCTTATTCTTTCTTTCTGCCAGGAGGTCGTGCGAAACAGTCTCTACTGTCTCTTCATAGGTTATTGAACTGTTGCATCTGACTATGACACGACTTGATGTTCTTTCTGGATGACGTGAGAAGCCACGAACCGAATATAGAGCCGAGAGTGAAACACTAATCTTGACGTGGTTTAGCGTCAGGGTCCATTCCCCCCCCAGTTTTATCATATCTATTGTTTCTTTTTTTTACACAACAACATCAACGTCGTGATCGGTACCACAACTAATGAAGCTCCTGATAAGGTGCAGTGAGCCCTTATGTCGCGGTTCTGGAGGTTTTCCTGTTCCCTTGTACTACATAGCAGTTTCATGACTCCACTGCTGTACTACGCAGTACCAGCCACCTCTAATTTCCTACATATACTGTTCATAGTCACATACAATATCACCTCAGTTCAATCCTTCAATTCTTCCTGCACGCAACCCTACGACACCTTACGACACATTCACCCGCCATCTCTCGTCGCTTCGAGCTCGAAGGTATATTGCAATTGCCTGATACCACTCCGTACACAGCAGATGCTAATCCGCTGTCTCCGTTTTGACGTCATCTAGAGTGCTATGCCCAAGTATCCTCGAAAATCACCTACTATACATCGACCGAAATTATAAACCGTTACCGGTGCGATCGGCAGCGGAGGTGCGCAAATATGGCTTCTCCAGCGCCATCTGCTACAGAATTCGAGCCGCGAAACCGCTTCAACAACGCGTTTATCTCTGTCTACCTCTGCTGCATTGCGGCGGCGGCTGCTGCTGCCAACTCACTGGCAATCAATGGCTATGAAGATTATGGATTTCAGCTCATCAAGATGCGCGAGGCTGCCCTCCGCCAGACAACCCGGAAGCAGCGCTCATCGAGGATGGCGATTTCGGCGCCTGGCTAATGGCTGAGATCATTGACAATGAGCCTGTTCTGCTCACCTTTCTCAAAGCCTTGCCTATCTACTAACTGCTAGAACTCTGCGCGGCTAGTCAGCGAGTCCGCGATTTCGTCGCTCTCCACGAGTCCCAGGTCTCCTATGCAGTTGCTCAAGGGGTTGGGGTCTATATTCCTCGTGTTACTCTTCGTTTAGCCCTGCCCAATACCCTCAACGACCTTGTTCTGTTCCAGTACCATTTCCTCGCTGCAGTCATCGTCGAGGCTGCCGGTATCTACGCAAACAATCCATTGCGTGATGGTCTTCGCGCTATAGCTGAGCGCGGCGTTGCTGTGCTGGCTCGTATCTCCAAGCAGGTTCAAATAGCTGAAGCTGCTCCTAAGAGCTCTTTGTTTTACCCAGGACATCTCAGCAGCAACAGCGACAAGGACCGCAAGCTGTACTCCGAGGCCTACCTGCATAAGCTGGTCATGTCCGTCACCAACGCTCTGCCAGCTGCTGACCAGTCCGCACTCGCCACACTACTTTATCTTCTAACCGCTCCCACGAACGCTACTCTATGTGAACGGTCTGTAGGCACTGTATTCCAGCTACCTAACCCAGATGCTATTTACAGTCGAGATGAAGAGAAAGAGAGAAGGTGGCTGCCATCTCATGTTGTTTGTGTTCGCGCACGGTCCACGCATTGCTGAGGCAAGGTGGGGGACAGAAGGGAAGGAAGCGACTAGGCCAGCAGCCTAGTCATGTGACCTCGGGCTCAGCCCGTTACACTCTACGTGTGAGCCCGTCTACTTCTGGCCTTGCCCACCGTCAGGAAGTCATGCGGCCCAGATTCTGGCGTCTCTGGATCATCTTCGAGGGTCTGCAGCCTTTCCTCCGTGTGTGGGAATGCGGTATCGTGTCTAACGGCAGTTACCTCCGAGACGTGGAGGACACCTGGATGGCTCAAGGTCTTCATGGAGACATGCGGACAGACCTCTTGCTCAAGTTTGAGGGCTGGTACGCCAGGTCCGATCTCTGCAAGCCTTGCATAAAGCAAGACCTTGAAAATGCGACGAGCAACATAAAGCACTACTGGGAACTCCACACGAACGTTGCTCAATGGTAGAAAGATATGTATTTCGGCCTCTAGATAGTTACTTTCATCTGACTGAAGAGAAAGTAGTCATCTACTTCTACGTCAGCCTTTCGAAAGAATAATGTTGCACTTCTGGGCAAAAGAATCTTTCGAGTCCTGTTGGAAAACGAAGGGATCTAGCTCCAGATGATTGATATAGTTGCAGGGAATGTTTTCGGATTTCCGGATGTTTAATAACTTTAATGACATGAATGGATAGGCCTGCTTGTTCGGAGGGACTTTTTGCAAGTACTTAATTGAAGGGCGAGCTCAGTTCTCTGATCAGACTCGTTAGGAATATAAAAAACCTTCGCTTCCTTCCTCACCGAGTCACCAGCCTTGTCGCGTATCCTTTGAGTGTTATTGAGTGATTGCACTTGAATATTGATACATTATGCCAAGAGCCACAATAACGAATAACTCAAATTCAACGATTTCAGGCTCAGACTTACGAGCGATTACAGGAACGCGGTCACTGACGATTTCACAACGACACCTACATACTCTACCTCGAGAGCTGCGCGACTAGATCATCGACTACGTGTCCTCCACTTACATCACTCGCATTAACACCGCACTCTAATCAAAAAAGTTAGGTCACTTCCCAGTTCTACATACCCCTAAGCTCGTCCATCTTCTCTTAGCATACGATGAGCTTCGATCCGAGACGCAACAGAAGATCGGTAGTCTGAATTTGGCAAGACTGCTTATCGCGACTACGGATAGACGAGGTGAGGTAGTTGGTGCGTGTAATTTTCCCCGAGTTTGGAGCGTCGTTTGTGGTTGACAGAACCATGGGGAACATCGGACGTGTCGTCCAGTGGTGGTATCGCTGTCGTGATAGTCGCTTCATTATGCAATTCCGGAATTACATACTGGGCAGCAATAGTATTGTACGTACTTCCTTATGTTTTATAAGACCCCTGCTGTTCTCGCGAGATATGGTCCTCTTTGAATGAGTTCCACCACGTGTTGGTCGTGTCGGCGGTGAAAGAGAGCATGCTATGACTACGACAGCTTAACGCATATTGACGGTGATGAAATGACAAGCTTTCCTTAATGGGATGATTCGAATGTACCGCTTAAGTGTGGTTCGGTCCTGTTTACAAATTCGGAGAGGGATTGGGAAGGGGCGAAGGGGCTCAGCACGCCCAACCTAGCTCTCTCTCGGTGGTGGCTCTACCTACCTATGTACCAGTTGACGAATACGTGCTGAGAAATTGGTTGATGCCTACAACCTCGCCTCTACAAAGAAAATACGGCACCTTGAGTGCACTCTTTTATTGCACCTGGCACTCAACGCAGAAAGTACCGTTCAAAAACGAACTCTGGTCTAAACTTCGCCTCCATGTCCGAACAGTCAACGCTATTATCGCTTCCGCGAGAACTACGCGATTTCATCATCGACTTCACTCTGACTACATCACTTCGGATTTCCTCCGCTTTTTTTTCGCGGCCCTGAATCGACCTTGGGCTCAAATCTTATAAAGGCATCGAAAACCAGATCAGGGCCTCTTGCACTTCTGTCTACTTGTCAACAACTACGCGCGGAGACCATCCACAGGATTATGGTGCTCAGCCTAGCTCCAACATTAATAGTTCGCAGAGAGCGTGCAAACGATACCCAGAAATTCTCGCACTGCGGGTGCGACCTACTTAAAACATACATATGTCCTCACAATGGTGCGGTTCACAACTACCATGTCAAACACTACTACACTGCTTGGATAATCCCGCTGATACACTCCGTTCACGGCCAAACGGCAAATAGCCTCACGATACATTTATAGTATCCGCAACTGAAAGAACACAACTACTTCACTGACCACTTGGTGATGGCTCAAGACTCCCTTGCCATTAGACAATTACTCCAGTGCGCCGTATACGACGCCAGCAGACAAGGGACTTTCCAAATCACAGATGTTAATCTCACTACACGCTTTGAGAAACCGCCCTCGTTAGGACTCAGGAACTGGCCAACAGAAAGACCTCCATACGAAACACTTGGCCAGACGACTGGGACCGTGGGGTACTGTCTAGAACGTTGCTTACCTCTCTAGCCCAAAAGAGTAGTCTCGCAGCTGGAAATTCTGGATCGAACGCACACCTGATCCGAATCAAGAGTCTCCACGATGTACCTCGTATGATGACCCAGATCTTCTCACCTACGCGACTAAACCATCTAGCACATGCTGCACAAGCACGAATTACTCGCATTCCGTTGTTCCAAACCCAACATTGTAGCGCCCACACTATCAGCGCCCTCGCCACAAGCCACCACCTACGCAGCGAAACCAGACAAAACCTCTTCCGCCTACATCATCCGGTCCTCCTTACGTCGCGGTTCGGCTACGATGGGATTCCAGGGAAGTTGGCTGATATCCTCCGTTCGTTCTGGATGAATGGTAGAGACAGAAAGCCGTGTACGTCAATACTCTATTCAACCAGGTTCGTTTATTTGGCTTGTTTTGATGTGAAGAGGGGGATCGAGTGCAGACGGGATTGGAGTATGGTTTCCGATAGCCTTGGTAATTAACACCGTTTGATTTAGAGTAGTAGGCGTCGAAACGGTTTTTATACCGCACATGTGTGGAAGAAGGTGGTGGCGCGAACGCTGCCCGTGAGGAGCGTGCCGGTCGAGCCTTCCCCCGCCTTGAGAAGCGAAAGCGGAAAGAGCGGTGGGATGAAAGTGAACCTATGCGAATCCTTCGACTACTACTAGCTGCAGATCATCCATGTCCTATTATGCATTACCGAAGCATAGTGATAGCTCTTTCTGGGCGACCAGCGACTTTTTCTTTTGTCTTGAGATGCTGCGCGTTCCTTTCGTAGAGAAAGACTTGTTTGCATTGTTGATGCTGATTGGCTAATTGGCGTTATCTACATGTTTACCGTCGCGTGCCCCCTCGTGCACTCGATTCGTCCACGCATTGCCATACATTCCTCAGCGTGGTTTACCGTGACATCACCGTGCGAACCACGCGAACCCATCGCATGAGGCAAGCGGGACGTGGAGCAGCAGTTGGTCCCATCTTAAATTAAGTTGCAAGGCGAGTGGACCCTGACCGCTTCGCGATAGGGTACGCTAGTGAGCCGCGTGCAGCAGCTAGAGCTAGTCCAGGTCCTCCTGCTCCTGATGCTCCTTTCGAGTCGGTCATTGACCGCCATCCCCTCCTTTGCACGTCGCTCCTTCCGCTCTGTGGGCTTTCTTTCGCACAGTCACTCACTCAATTCTGCTGTGTTTTGTTTTCAGCGTAAATCGAAACACGGGAGGAGGAATAGCAGTTTGACGGCGCTCTGCTAGGAACTCCATCCCCTGCGGCATTGCTCGATTCCACCCTCTTGAAACACGCTCAACGCCAACGCCGTTTGTGCATCCGATCCGAGCGCCGAACTTCACGTTCTGTTGTGCGAGATAGCGGGGACCCAATTTCCCACATCGTCATTGCAGAGGGGAGTTGCTCCTTCCGTTCGAGATAGATACAGCACATGCTTGCTGCGTGAACACCATGTCGGACGCCAACACCACGATGGAGGCCAAGGAAGAGAACGTGGCACCAAGAGTTGAGGAAACAGTCCAACGGTCGCCCAGGACGCACGTGGACAGCTCGCCATTACCGACAGACTCAATGGTCACTGTGCCGCTGTCAGAGGCAGATGGGGGAAGCCCAGAGGAAGAGGAAGGCGCGAGGGAGTCGATGCTGAGACCGGAGATGGTAGTAGAAGAGCGCAGAGCATCATCACGAACCGACTCGACCGAGATACACAAAGCCTTCGGGCGCCGCAGCAGCCAAGCGAGCATCGAGACACCAGCCCCAGAGAGCCCAACCATATCCGTACGCGATACCGACGCTTCAGCATCGCCCACACGAGGGAGGCGCAACAGCAATGGCTCGGGAAAGAGCGAGGAGGTGGACTGGGCCGAGCTAGAGAAGAAGGAAGAACAAGAGCCCGAGGGCGAGGAAGAGGTAGGCTTCGAAAGCCATGTACTGGGAATGCAGGCTAACATACATAGGCCATGGCACTACTACTCGCACGATTAGAGCAGGAGAATGATGCCCTTCTGTCCAATTCGAAAGCTAACATGAAGGTGGCACGCGCACGCAGCCAGTCCCGACCGCCCTCGTTCAACCAGCTCAAGCGCCTTGTGGCGGACGATACGTCACAAGTGCGCTTCTCCCAGCTTCCTTCCCCGCCGCCCATGACGGAGCTCGAATTCTGGGCAGCGCTCGTACGCGATTATCCACAGACGGTACAGCGATTACCGACGCTTTGCCTAAACAAGATCCGGGGAGGCATACCAGCGCCGTTGCGGGGCGTCGTCTGGCAGAGCGCAGCAGGCTCGCGGGAGAAGCTAATAGAAGACCAGTACGATACACTATGTGGCGATTCAAGCCCATACGAGAACATCATCAACAAGGATCTGGGAAGAAGTTTTCCAGGCGTGGAGATGTTCAAGGACCCGGAAGGCGAGGGCCAGAAGATGCTGGGTCGCGTTCTCAAGTGCTTCAGCCTGTATGACCACAAGATTGGATACTGCCAGGGTCTGGGTTTCCTGGTTGGCCCACTGTTGATGCAGATGGGCGACAAGGAGGCTTTTTGTGTGCTTGTCAGGTAGGCTCTGCTATATGCTAGACTAGCTCGCATCCACTAACTTTCCCAGACTCATGGAAGACTACGACCTCCGCTCATGCTTCCTGCCTGATCTCTCCGGCCTTCACCTACGCATCTTCCAGTTCCAGAAGCTGCTCCACCAACACATGCCACAACTGGCGCAACACCTCGACACATTAGGCGTAGAATCCGCGTACCTCTCGCAATGGTTCCTGTCCTTCTTCGCCGTCACTTGCCCGCTACCGATGCTCTTCCGCATCTACGACGTGCTGTTTGCTGAAGGCGCGTCGGAAACAATAATGCGCGTCGCGCTCGCACTCATGAAGCGCAACGAACAAAAGCTCCTCTCACTCAGTGAATTCGAGGACGTCATGCAATTGCTGCTAGGCCGCCAACTCTGGGACCCATATGGCCGAAACGCGGGGTCTGCGGATGAATTGGTAGGCGATTTTGTTGGTTTCACAAACGACGTGACCCGCGAGAAACTGCAGGGATTGGAACAACAGTACAAAGAGGCGCAAGAGAAGGATTCTTCCAAGCAGCAGGTTCAGAAATCGGCCACGTCGTTCCTTGGTCGTTTGTGGGGTCCGTCCAACTCTTCGACCAAGTCGGTTGCACTCAGCCCGGGCCTCACTGCGCCTTCACGACCAGTTAGTTTTTTGAGACGATCGGCTTCGAAACAGAGTCTTGCTTCTACACTCAACTCTACTGCCGAATCTGACGCTTCTGCTGCGACGCAGAGTACGGCTATGACGGACCTGTCGCGCGGATCGAATGGAGATGCGCTGTCGCTGAAGTCGGGCCATGGATCGCTAGCGATGGGCGCCTCTTCGAAAGATCGGGACTTGCACTACCAGATTGAGCAGCTGCTCATGTCGGTCAGCCAGCTGCAGCGACAGAATAGCGAGCTCGAGACGGCGTTGCAAAAGCAGCGCGAAGACCGGAAGGAAGACCACCGCGTCGTACGCACAGTCGTCGACAAGATCCGCAAGAAGTCGTCTACCCTAGCCACCCCATCAACACGAGCATCACGAAGACGAACCACGATTACAGCCGCACCTACGATTCCTGCGCCCGACGACGCCCCCGCCGTCGACCTCCCAGAGTCGGCCATCGAAGTCGTAGACACATTAGAAACACGGTTCCCACACTCGCAAACCCACCACCGCACATCCTCCATGTTCGAAACCAAAGAAATCTTGCGCGAAAACCTAGCCCGTACCAAGGAACAACTCGCCAGCGAAACCCTTCGCGCCCAAGTCCTAGTACGCGACCTCAACGACCGCGACGCGGAATTACAAAGCGCCCGCGAGGAGCTCAAGGATACTCGGCACCGCTTACAAGATTCCTACAACCAGAACCAGAAGCAAGAAAAGACGATCCAAGAACTACGCCAAAACGCACGCAAACAATCCGCGGCCGCCTTATGGACAGCCTCTGACGCAAACGCGCCGGATACACCGCCAACATTGTCCCGCTCCACGACGGCCGATAGCGCAAACGGCGGGCTCCGGGAATTGAGACTCGGACGCACACCCAGCCAAAAAAGCGAACGGCAGCCCCCGCCGCCCCCCATGTTCGCCAAGCGCTCCTCCTCCCTCGCTACCCAGTCTGTCCTTGCCACCGACAACAACACCCCCGTAGACAGCGAAGCCCTCCTGCTCGAACTCGTGAATGCAAAGACGGCGGAAGCGATCGCCAGACAGGAACTCGAGGAACTCAGGGCCCGATTCGAGGGCATGAAGCGCGTTATTAGTAGTGGTCAGAGTCCCCCCTCTGTCTCTCCTTATGGCACTACGCCCACGGGGAGTGCGGCTGTGACGCCCAGTCCGGTTCCCAAGGAAGCGGCGGGCGGTTGGGGATGGGCGGGTTGGAAGAGGTCGGTTAGTACGAATACGGTTAATGGCGGCTCGTAGGGTGGGTCGTTGTGGGATGTGTTTTGGTAGAAAGTAGTGGGTGATGAAGCGAAGAGATTGAGAGATGGAGAGGGAGTGCATGTATATAAGGGTGTGTGTGTGTATGTTTGGCTGTATATCTTGGCTTGACTTGACGGGTAATGAGGAGTCTGGGGACTCAATTTTTTTTCCACTTCATGCTATGAACTTCTAATATGATGCCCTTCTTTATTGAATTTTTTTTTTCTTCTGGTACGCATTGGTTCGGCCCACGCGGTGGCTTGGAACTTTGCGGAATATGGAACTTTTTAATGTGGATGTTTGAGAACATGAAGTTATGCTAATAACGACTTTCCACTTTTATTAAATCTCGTTGTTCCACATGCCGTCTACGCGTACCCTCATCTCACCTCACCCTTCTCCCCTACCCCGTCTCATCATCGTACAATAGAGTACTACACCTTCCTACCTCATAACATATCAGTAATACCATACTTCCTCACGCATCCTTCTTCTCCAACTCTTTCAAACGCCTCAGTCCCGCTCTCGCATTAACCAGCCCATCCTGAAAGCGCAACGACTTAGCCAGACGAGCCGCTTCTTCGTACTGGAGCCTCGCATCTGCAATGTTGCCGCTCATCTCCAAGAACTCGCCGAGATTGTGCGTGGCAACTGCACAGGCTAGATCGCACTCTTCTGTCCTTTCGGGCGCGTGGATGGCCGCGGCTTGGGCGAGGGCTCTGGTGGCCCATTGGCGGGCCTGGTCGATTAATAGGGTGCGGGGCGCGGTGTTTGAGACTGGGAAGTCTGAGGGGGCGGGGGACATGGTTAGGGCGTTTGTGGGGGATTGCTGGGCGAGGCATGTTGAGATGTTGTTCACTGGTGGGTAGGTCTTGTTAGTAAGTAGTAGGAGTCGATTGGAGGAGCGATGTGTGGGGGAGACGTTACTGAGAACGGCGCTATGACAAGATTTTGGGGGACACAGTTCTAGCGCTTTGACAAAGAGTGGTGTGGCGAGGTAGTGGGAGTCGAATTGCTCGTAATGCGTCCCGAGAGCTAACACACGGTATCAGCATGCATTGATAGCGCAACAGCAAAGAAAACAAAATATATACCCTCAAGCGTACCGCCAATCTCATCGCTTGTCATCCACGGACCCTCTCCGGGCTTCACGCCGTCCGTCTCCCTCCGTTGCTGTTCGCGCAACGCGCTTTCCACAGCCTCCACAAGTCTCTTCTCCCCGTTCTCGGGCTCATTCACATAGCGCGTATCGTACAGCTGTCCGAGCTTAAGATTGATCTGCACCATATTCTTCATCACCCGACTGCGATGCCCCGTCGTCCAATGTCTGTCCGAGAACTCGTCGACCCAGCGCTGACAATCCGACCTCATAATCTCGAGCACATCGACGGCCAAGCTGTAATAGTCCGCATCTTCAAACAGCGCCGCGATAGTGTACTTGACGCCCATGATCTCGTCGCTGAAGGGATCCATGCCCAGTTCGTCGGCGAGCGCGAGCGCCTGCCGGAAGTGCTTGTTCGCTTCGCGGATATCGAGATGCTTGCCGCGGCTGTAGAAGATGGCTTTGCGTAGCTTTTTGGCGACGGGCTCCGGGAAGTTGTGGTAGGGCTTGATGATTACGTTCTTGTAGTACCATGGTATGTATAGGATGCCGAAGGCGGATACGAGCGCGATGCTGGGTGGTGCTTGTTAGTGGATGTGAATTGAATGTGAGGTTAGAAGTTGTTGCTTGCCATCCTAGAGCAAATGGGAAGAGTATTGGGCTCCGGCGGAATTGCTCTCGAAACTGTGCCCGCATGCTGGACCGGTACCGCTTTCCTACTTGCTGCTGTACGGGTCGCCATGCCTGGCTCGGTGTGCATCGTGCGAATGCGCTTATTTGGGGCGCGGCGCGGGGGAGGGTCCTGCTCAACATGATACGCCGGGCAAAGGCAAAATATACGCGACAGACGGGATTCGAAGTTTGGAGTTTTGGTGCAGCGAGCACGAGTGCATGACGGGACCAAACTTTTAGTGCCCGTCGCGTACAGTTCCGCGTAGGGCTGATGCTTGCCGCATGACGTAGCCAATCATCAATCCGCGCCGCCATCTGCGTTCTCCTTCAGCAACACGACGCCCGCAGACCATGGCCTGAAGCACTTCGCGATGTGTGGCCGGTATGCGCTAGCCTTGGTGCGTAGATGCAATCACATTCACTGCCTTCTGATAGCTGCTGACTAATCCCGTAGCGGCCGTCGCAAGTCCGCCAGCAGCTCGAGCAGTCACAGATGCCAGTCGCAGAGGCGCCCGACGACGACAGCGACGTGCGCCAGAGCTACAACTTCGCGCCCGGCTATCACGGCCTCGTATACCGAGCAGACGGTCCCGACACTGGCGGTCAGCAAGACGGCAAGACGGAAAGTGAGGCACAGCTCACCACGGAAGGTGCGACTGGAGGCACCAAGTACAAGCTGCAGTCGATGCAATGGGGTAGAGCCACCCGGACATCTGGCTATGTGCCTCCGCTGATAGTATGCGACAGGTCTCGTGCCCTTCTGGACCAAGCGCAACCCCGACTACGGGTCCAAGATGAAGACAATCAACTGCCGCGACGACTCGCTCTTCGAGGACCGCGGCATGTGGACGACGATGAAGAAGAAGAAGCGCTGCATCATTGTGGCACAAGGCTTCTATGAGTGGCTGAAAAAGAATGGCGGTAAAGAGAAGATACCACACTTCACCAAGCGCAAGGACGGCCAGCTCATGTGCCTTGCTGGGCTATGGGATTGTGTTCAATTCGAAGGTATGCCTCTTTCGTCTGTCACATGCATTGCACATACCCGATGCTTCACTGCAACACCTCGATGCTGTAGAAATAGCGTTTCCCGGTGCTGACCCGCGTGCCACGTTTCGCCTGTCTTGTACACACGTTTCGACGTCCTAACAGGGACCAGACGCTAGTGAGAAGCTGTTCACATACACTATCATCACCACCGACTCGAACAAGCAACTCAACTTCCTGCACGACCGCATGCCAGTCATTCTCGACAACGGCTCAGATGACATTCGGACTTGGTTGGACCCGACTCGCACAAAGTGGAGCAAAGACTTGCAGTCACTCTTAAGACCCTACGAGGGCGAACTCGAATGCTACCCTGTCAGCAAAGACGTCGGCAAGGTTGGCAACAACTCTCCGTCCTTCCTTGTAAAACCACCAAAGGCGAAAGGGATTCCAAACAAGCATCTGCACGCCCGCTCCACGTTTCTCTACCATGCAGCCACGTACCTTACCTTGCCAATCATGACGCCAGACAGCCATGCCTCGTCTGGAGTCACACAGGGGGAAAAACAGCCCAAACCTTCAAGCCACTCACCACTCGCTCTCCAACTCGGATCCGATCTTCAACAGGTATCGCGGAAGGGACAGCTGCGTCTCGCTGTCGACCTGAAGCGCTCCATGTGCAAAAGCTGCAACACGATCCTTATCCCTGGACGTACGGCCACCCAGAACATGGAGAACCAAAGTAGAGATGGCAAGAAGCCATGGGCCGATGTGCTTGTTGTTACTTGCAATCTCTGCGCCGGCAAGAAAAGATTTCCCGTTGGCGCATCAAAACAGCTTGAAAAGGCTAAACGGAAAGCTGCCTTATAGTTTCCTAGGGCCTGTTTGGTTTCTGTTAGGAACGCTATTTTAGTTAGTGAAATAGCGCTATTAGCGATACAGACTCTCGTGACAACGAGAAAAGCGGATTTAAGCTAGGTGCCTAGTGCACCCCAGTCCTTAGAACATCACAACACAAACATTTTTTGGGGTGAATATATTAAATTGCGACTAGTGTTGGAAGGCTCACTAGTGAAAGGAAATAACTATGAATGCATTCTGTTCGATGATGGTTGTGTTGTTCTT
>ML975512.1:0-20511 GCA_010015605.1 Decorospora gaudefroyi
AATGCAGACGTGTGTAGACTAGCTATATACGAAATTATATGCTATTATCTTATGTTGTTGTGAAGCTATCGTGTAGAGAGTCGCGTCGATTTCCGTGGGGTGGCCCGGTTACTGGGGTGGCCCACTTAGTGGTGGAACACGTTAACTAACTTAGTTAAGTTAAGTTACCATTGCTAGCGCTTATGTAAGGCGAGGTCGTACGTAAAGGGTATAGTGGCAGATGCGTGTCGCTTAGATGGTGAAGGTAGCCGACGTCTGAACCGGCTAAACCTTCCACGTAGGCTCGCGAACGTTTTAACGACGGCGACACACTCAGAAGCAAACTCCAGACACCCTTTTGAACGGACTCCGTGTAGTGACACTAAACTACGTCAACAAGGACTAGTAGCCGTCTTCGCCAGGCTGCACACAGCATTATGAGGTATAGGCATGAATCCTGGCGGGCGGTTGCCTACAGCCAGCCCAGTATAGGTAGCTCAAGCATGGATATCGAGGAGTACATACAGGGAGCCATCGCTCAACGTCCTTCATCTGCCTTCTTTTCGCTATATTTCTTTCAGCTAAGACATTGATTTATATTTTGTGGTTCGCCTTTTCCGTTTCTCTGGAAAAAATCGCTTTCTAGTCATTCCCCTCCCCGATCACTGCCCATTGCCTCAGACATTTCATCCGCGATTCTCAGTAACTCGAGTGCTACCGAGGAGCAGACTCTCTGTCAACATTGTCGAACAATTGTATCGCACGCAAATTGGCTATTCAGCGCCTGTCGCAACATCCACGGCCGCCCAGCAAACGCATTCGACGGTCATATATTGACGTAAACACCCGCGTGTACACTGTAGTGAATGACAGACGCTCGGACATAACACTCACTGCCGGGTCCTCCCGATGTCATAAGGTGAGAACTGCCTGGGTAGGGCGGCCAGACTTGCGCTAGTCGCATCGCGCACAGCACTGGGCCTACAAAAACCCCCGCTCCTTAACCTCTCCTACACCTCTCCTACTGTAACAGAACTGATCTACCACTACTGCTCCACTCGCTCTTTGACGACGCTTTTCAATCCGCTACCACAACTTAAACCGATCAACTGCGAACCACAACCACACCGGCGCCCGAGATAGCGCCTGCAAGATGTCAAAGAGCTGTGTCATTTGTGGCTCCAACGAGAGCGAATGCGAGCTCCTCTTGAGCGCGCCCTGTGGTTCGCATTGGGTTTGCACAGACGACGTAGCCAGCTTCTTTGAAAACGCGACGAACAACGAGAGTCTATTTCCGCCAAAATGCTGCGACCAGATGTTTATGCTGGCGGACTATGCGGAGTACGTGCCAGTTGAGATGGCATGGGCGTATCAGGTCAAGGAGCAGGGCGAGTATGCAATACTAGCTAGGTAAGTCGCCCCAAAAGGTTATCTGGTGTAGCAAATCAGAAACGGCTAACAAATAGGCAGATTCCGAACCTACTGCGCGAACCGAGCCTGTGCGAAATTCCTACACCCAGCTTCACATATCAAAGACCCGAAAACCAGTGTCACATACGCCATCTGCGAGGCTGAGGACTGCGGCCTGTCAACGTGCGTCGAGTGCAAGCAGCTGCTCGAAGAGGGCACACGGAACCACGAGTGCAAGCAGAATGAAGACGACAAGAGGTTCAAGCAGATGGCGACGGAGAAGGGCTACCAAGAGTGCTCTGTCTGTGGCGCGACTGTGGAGTTGGCCGAAGCATGTAATCACATCACATGCGAGTGCGGCAACGCTTTCTGCTACATCTGTGGTGAAGACTGGCCCGGTTTACACAGCTGCCCCCATTATGGGCCCCCAATTTACGACGAGGAGGGCTATAACCAGGATGGCTTTCATCGCGAGACGGGATTGAATCGCGATGGACTGGATCGTCATCTTGGCGCTCGTGGCGAGGGTGAAGATCCGGATGATGACGGAGAGAGAGAGGACCGTGAGGAAGAGGACGCGGATTGGGAGATCATGCAGCACATGACGCCCGATCAACGCGACATGGTCAACCAACTGCCCTTTGGCCCCCGTGAAGACGCTCTGGATCAGATGCGGATCGAGTTGTTCGAGATTCATGGCATTCTGTTCAACCGAGGACATCCCCCACCTCCGCCTCCGCAGGGTGAGGGCGAGGTTGACGATCTGGGGAACGATGAAGACGGAGAGGACACAGACGACGCTTTAGCAGTCCACGACGGAATTGATGAGGCCGGTGATGTCGATGGTGGAGATACGGGCCAAGATTCAAACCCGGACACGCGTTCAGAGGAAGAGGAGGACGAGGAGGACGCCCTCGACGACGGCTCCTACTTCATCGACGAAGAAGCCATCCAAGGCCACCAGTTCGCAGACGAGCATTGGGAAGACAATACACCAGATCTCGGAAGCATGTTCATAGACATCGATGACACACCCCTACCAGACTGGGCGCAAGCTGCACACGACTCTTCAGATGCCGCCGCAATGGGACCCAGCTCCGCCGCCTCACCCACCGCGACCGACGCATCGCACCTTAGCTACAGGCCCGAGTTCGACATGGACTTCCTTCCGGACTCAACGACGCACATGCTCGGAGATGTTGGCGACTCGATCCATGCAGCCGGCCACGAGCCGACAGGTGTCGTCACGCCCCCATACACAGTCGTCGCCCACAACTTCCCGCCCGGCACCAGCCTCACCAACATCGAAAGCGTGGTCACGAGCGAAACGGGCGTACAAGTGCTCGCCTGCCTGCTTATATCCGTGGAACCGACGATGGTGGTGGAGCTGCTTTTTGAGAACAAGGAAGAGGCTGAGAAGGTGGTGGAGCGGTTCCATGGTCAGGTTGATGATGGCAGTACGATGTCCTTTTTCTTGAAGGGGGAGGAGGATGGGCTGGGATTCAGGGGGAGGACGAAGAGTGGTAGATAGGGTTCAGGGATTGTCTAGGCGGGGAAAAGGTGGTGTTATGTGGTAGCATTTTGTCGCGTTGTTTAGGGATGGCAGATCGTATATGGACTGTGTAAAGTAAGGTCAGACATGCATGTCAAGGTACAGGATGATGTGGGATGTTATCATCAATAGCCGGCTACTTAAACATCGTGTCTTTAACTATATGCAGTTAACGCGAGACTGGGAATTTAATCATCAGGTCCACTATGCGTGTATCCTCACTAGTGAAAATCGTGCCGGTCAAAGGGCTCCTGAATAGTGTCCAGCTACTTGAAGAACGTGTTAACAGGCAAGCGATACACATCGATAGTCCAGTACGGCCGGCGTGTGCCCTCCCACTGATCACTGCCATGCAGCCCAGACGGGACATTGATATCTTCCCACGCAGTATCGAAGCCCGCTTCATGCAGATCCATCTCCGCGACCTAAAAGTTTCTGGTTAGCATCCAGCGCTCCTCCATCTTTTCTTGATTACCCCAAACATACCTTGGTATACACGTCATAGCAAATCTGCCGATCAGCCCCTAGACCATTATACCAGCCAAACCTGCCATCCCTGGCTAGAAGCTGAACGACATAACCCACGAAAAACTCCTTGAGGGCCGCGTAGTCCTCAGCAAACGTGTCGTAATAAATCGCATCCAGCACAACGCCCTGCTGCACCAACTTGGGCAGCACATCCTGCCAGCGGCCCTCATGGATCGTAACATTCGGCTTATCGTACCATCCTTGCTCACGGAGGCGTTGGTGAACCTGGGGATGCGCTTCGATGATATGGTGCTCCGACGGGTCGTGGGTCAGGATGGCAGTATCAACAATACCCATACCATGGCCCACATTCATAGTCCTGAGTCCCGGTTTGGGGATCAGCGTTTCGGCGTGGCGTTGCATGATTTGCGTTTCCCAGTCCATCATGACGGCGTTGTCGCTCTCGTCGAGTAGGATGCCGGGTTTGTAGCGGAGTTGGCTCTTGAGGTAGGCTCGGTTGTCTAGCGAGACGTCGTCGAGGACTTGCTCTTCGATGACTTCTTGGATGGCTTTTGAGTCTTGTGGGGAGACTTTTTGTTTCTTGGCTGCGGGCTGCTCTTCGCGCATCTCTTCTTCTTCTTCGCTGTCCTCGATGTCATCGCCAAGCCCTAGGGCTTTCATCCTGGCGAAGAGCATTTCGGCGCGTACTCCAGCCTCGACCATCATTTCGTAGATTTTCTTTTGGCCTAGCCGGAGTGCGATGCAGCCGGGGGTCTCGTCCTCTTTATTCAAGTCGTTCCAGATGGCGCCGTTTTGGAGAAGTGTTTCGACTGTTTGGACCGCATCGTCGCCCGCCTCTTTTTCATCCTCGGCTTTTCCGCAGGCAGCAATCGCAGCATGGAGCGGTGATGTTGCGACTGTCGCTGTGAGGTTTTGCACATTGGCCGAGCCCTCCTTGAGCAGTATGTTCAGTGCTGGCACATCGTGGCGTTCCGCAGCCGAGATGATGCGCTTAGCTAGGAGAATGTCTTCTTCAGTTGCTTGCTCGGTCATATTGAATTGCGACTGTAATTTGATGTCTGTTGTTCAACATCTTTCCACAGAAAGGACTGTGGGGTTGGGGAACTTTTTTGCAGGGGTTACGATAAGATAAGCGAAACCTAGTACTGCACTGCAATTGCCTGTTTCGGGATGGAACCAGGAATAGGTAGGTACAAACAAAAACTAGGTTCCCGTACATGACTTGATCACTTCTTTGAGTGTAGATGAGGAATATAGAATGTTTAGTTGTGTTCCTGTTCTTCCATCAGCACCCTTAAGTGATTAGCCTGGAAACCAACTATTTTGGAATGCGAAGATCGTGAAATTAGCTAAGCTTGGATACCAATCATGTCATGTTTCAATACTAATACAGAGAATTTGAGTTGTACAGACACCCGAACGCCCGCATGCAACTCTGTACAATATGACGATGAAGAAGGAAGAAGGTGGTGTACAGTCCGACTAGAAAATGTGACATAATCTACATGACCAATCCGTGATATACAAGAAGAGCGCCCAATGATGCATCGAGACTTACGACACCATCCACCAAGCACCGACGAGAATAGACATCAAGACGAGAATAGTTAGTATACTAGCACCGGCCTTGTCGCCAGTGGTGACGCGATCAAAGGTTATGGGCACGTCGGTCACATCGGAACCAGCATCGGGATTGCTTTCCGAAATACCACCTTTTTCTTCTGTCGCAGGGCCGCTCATAGTGCGGTAAAGCAAGGATTGAACAACCTCCAGGGCAGCCATCTGCTCACCGACACCAAAGTTGTTGTCATTGACTCCATCTAAAGTCCACTTGAGTCCGCACGATGTCTGGTTGGGACCTGCGTTGCATTGCTTTGCGGCGGCTTGGGCGGAGGTCTGAAGCAACGGGTCGATCATGTCACGTGTCCAGGGCGCAATGAGGGCGGTGTATCCCATCCAGCGGGAGAGGTAGGCCTTGAAGGAGCGCTGGTCCACGTCGCACTTCCCGTTGTTCTCGCAGGCCATTTCAACCATGATATTGTCCTTGAAGAACACACCGACTCCGATGATGATACCCTCGAGCCTGGTCCTCCACTTTTCGTTCTGAGTCTACGATACGTTAGCAAATGAGCTCCGACTGCTCAACATTGTCACACATACCACATTCCACATAGCAGCAGCACCGGCCATGTGTACGCCCGCGTTGTAAGTCCACTGAATGTGGTTGATGGAAGAACAGTTCAGGGTGTCGTCGCTTCCGTCGTAGAAATGGTAATCCTTGCCAATGAGTCCCACAGCAAGCTCCCACTCCCAAGCCTTCTCGGCCCAGTCGCCGTATGTGTCGTTTCCAAGATACTTGTACAGACGCGCAGCGATGTTGAAGAAGCATCCGTTGGAGATGGTGTTCTTATAGTTGTATCCGTTATTGAAGGTATAAATCTGCCATCTCAAGCCTCCACCACATGTTGTCTCATCCCAGCGCTTGTATTGGGTGTTGAAGACAGCCTGAGCCAGAGAGAGCCACGATGGCTTTCCGTCTCCAACGTCGGGTAGCTTGTTTTCGGCCGCGGACATGGCGGCCATCCCCCAGAAAGCCTGGTCGTCGTTGCCGAGCGTCTTGCTCTGGTTTGCGGGCATAAAGGCGCCGTTGTGTCCGATTTGTGCCTGCAAAGCCTGCGTAGTAATGCCGTTGAATTGGTCGTCACCAGTATAATACCAGTAGTCAACAAAGGCATTGAACATGGCACCGCATTCCCACCAGTAGTATGGGTCTGGAAGGTTACCGGGTACATCGCCTGGCCTGTCGCCCGTGTAGTACGATCGGAGGTTTTCGGAAATTGACTTGGCGGCTGACTTTATCGAATCTGTCCAAGTTAGGCCTTGCTCGAGACGCGAGGCAAGAGAGTCGTACCTGGCGAAGTGATGTCCAGTTCAACGGCGCCAACACTTGACAGCAGTAGAGCCGAGGCTCCGATGGCTCGGAGGGTAGATGTGAACTTCATACTGGGTGTTCGCAGCCAGAGGGACGTGTCCCGCGACTGTACTGCTCGCGTGTGGGGTAGGGGTATTCCGTACGCGGCTTGAAATGGTTGACGTAGGCTATACAAGAAGCAACAGGGCCCAGGAAGGGAAGGCGCAAGACGACAACGGCCACGGCCGGGGAACGGGCTTAGGGAGGAAGGTGCGATTAGGAAAGAGCGATTCTGGTTCAGCGAGCGTGTTTGAACAGTAGGAAAAGGAAAGGAGGTGAATAGAAGTGGGCGACATGGTGGCTATTGCGGGAGTTCTTGAGCATGAGCGCAATGCCTCAGGTCAAGCCAATGGTTGCATGGGCATACGCGGCTTGGCGAGCAGGGCGCACTGCAAACGGACGCTGCCCAGGTGGGTGTTGCACCAGCCGTCTCAGAGCCTTGGATGCTGGATGGGCTCGCACAGCATCCGGCCGTCGCGCTCCAAGAAGTCCAAGGAGACGCCGTGCGGGAATACGGCTGGGCGACGACAACCATGACGAGGCCTTTGTGGGCGCGGATTAGTGCGGCGCCGTCTGCCAATGGTGCAACTCTTGGTCCGGCCTTGTTCACCTTGTGTTGCCACGCCAGCAGCCAGCTGCGAGGACTCGTAATTCTGAACGAGGAGACTGTAACTGTAAAGCAGTGAGTGACTAGTTGTCTGTGCCTGTACTAGTGATGTCTGCACGTTCTGTGTATGCACAGTAAGCACAGTAGTGTCCATGTCACGTGCTGTGGCGCAGCTCCACAGTGTTCCGTGTTTTGGCTGGAAGGAGCCACGGCGGTGCGTCGCATCAAGTGAATAGAATGCCGTCACTGCCGCTGCTATTCACATTCACGTTGCTATTGACTCTATCAACAAGTTCGCAGCCGTCGTGAGAGTCACAGTCCAAATTTCTGTGTTGTTGCGCCAGGTTTCACGCAAACATCAGCCTCACTGCTCAAACGGAGCTGACACATTGCCCTCGTTCGCCATCCGGGCTGAGCGGACTCTTGGTCTTCTCTTCCACACCAACACCACCATCTCCATCCTCCAAACTCCACAACCCCCATCACTCGCACCCACCACATCCACCTTTGAAGCCCGCACCAGTCGCACGCTACTAGACACCTCCAGACTACCTTTCTCTCACGAAATGTCGGGCCGCGAGGAACCTCCGTATGATCCGTACATTCCCAGCGCCGGCGACCAGGGCGGCCAGCAGGGCCAGGGTCAGAATGGCAACCACCGCACAGCAGCGCTCCAAGCGGTACGTCGCATATTCTTTTTTCGCGCGAGCAGAGAGCTGCAATGTTTTCGGCAGCAAAGTATTGCGAGGCATGCAGTCGTCGAGGTGCTGGGGCCGCCTCGCAGGGAGCTTGCACGAGCGATGCGATGACGACTGCGCAAGCCCTCGGCCTCACTCCGCATCTCGACTGCTCCGCGCATACATGCAAAGCTTCACCTGCGTCCGCGAGCTGCGCAGCTGAACCCTCTAACCATACTTGGATGGCCTCATTAGCTAACTCGCATGCCAGGAAATCGACAGCACCGTCGGCATCATGCGCGACAACATCAACAAGGTCTCGGAGCGAGGAGCACGCCTAGACTCGCTGCAGGACAAGACGGACAATCTCGCTGTATCCGCCCAGGGCTTCCGAAGGGGCGCCAACCGTGTGCGCAAGCAGATGTGGTGGAAAGACATGAAGATGCGCATGTGTCTTATTGTCGGCATCATCATCCTGCTTGTCATCATTATTGTTCCTTCCGGTGAGACTCCCTTGGACTCTGCATCGCGCGCCCGATTGCTAACGTGACTCCAGTCGTTTATAGCAACAAGTAAACGTCGCCGCATCCAATACCACGAACCTTACACATTAATAATTGCGCGGATGGAGAAGGTTGCTGAGCCGCTGGAAGGGGAGAATGGCTACGAGTTGCACACGATCAACGGCATCGGTCCCTATAGGATCTGTGCCCATGGCGAATAGGGAGCGATGGGGTTTCTTGTCTTTCTTCGCATTCGGACGGCCGTGTTGCAATCATGAAAAACAGCTTTTGCATGGAACGTTCTACCTGTGCCACGATAGCTCGGGAGCGTCATTCCAAGCATGGCCGTCGGACGAGTAAACGCAGTCAGACACTTTGGGTTGCTGTCTTCTTGTCCATAGTCCATAGTCCAATTGCACTTTATTCAATTCATCATACTCCTAGAAGAGGATATCGCGGTGGCGGTGTTATCATCAAGCTACCGACATGTGCCTGCAGCCAAGTGCGCAGATAATAGTATGCATAGGAAGCAGATATTACGTCACCGATTATTGAGTATCGACGAAGGACGACTAGTCTACGGGCAGGGCATTATAGAGCCAACTGCCCCAGTATATAAATGCAAGCTGCCACTGCAGATGCTCGTATTGGTATGACAGCTTTGGTGGGATGGTTCGACTGCAGGTGCTCGGCAACGCAATACCTACCATTGTCAGAGCGCATGCACCGCGTTTGAAATTTCTGCACGGCAACTGCTCAATCAAACCACAGTCAACTATCTCCGCGCACTTCTGGGCGCAAGGTTTTCTATGCGTGCAGGACTACGAGTACGACCAGGACCAATTGGCTAGCTATCTATCCGGAGGTGGCGCTAGATACCCTGTCGTCTGGGGAAACTCCACTGCGATAACGGCGTAGCGAATTTTGTTGCTTCTCGCGTCATATCTCTGATCGTCTTATACCCACCGTCTTATCATAGCACCCATTCGCGCTGATAAAGTCGGCCAGGGCCCGGGTAGCCGCTGCTTGTTGGGAGCGACAGTCACCATGCAGAGCATTGTACGAGCCTCCGGCCGTGTGGCAGCACGCTCGTCGCACCGAATCCTCGCATCGCAGGCCCCGCGAACACTCTCTCGCGCCCTCGTCGCCAGCACCACGCCGCGTCGTCTGTACACGTCGTCCAAAGATGGCCGCAACTCGTCCATCTACGCCGCCTTCCTCAACCTGCTGGCCAGCTCCAGTTCACGTAGGGAAGTGGACCAGTACCTAGGCCAATTCCGCTCCGTCTCGCCGCATCAGTTCGCCGTCGTCAAGGTAGGAGGCGCTATCCTCACCGACCACCTCGAAGAGCTATGCTTCGCCCTCCAGCAGCTGCATGCGATAGGCTTGTACCCCATCATCGTCCACGGCGCCGGTCCGCAGATGAACCAGCTACTCTTGGACTCTGGTATCGAGCCCGACTTTATCGATGGCATACGGGTTACGGACAAGAAGACGCTGGGCATAGCGCGAAAGTTGTTCTTGGAGGCGAACATGGACCTGGTTATGACGCTGAAGAGGGACTGGGGCGTGCCCTCGCGGCCCATCACCGCTGGTGCTCTGGAGGCGGACTATCTGGACAAGGAGAAGTGGAAGTACGTCGGCAACATCACGCACGTCAACAAGAGGCAGATCATGGATGCCCTGGAGAACAAGGAACTGCCTATTCTGTGCTCTATGGGCGAGACAAACGACGGCCAGATCCTCAACATCAACGCCGACGTTGCTGCGGCAGCTTTGGCGCGGGAGTTCCAGCCTCTCAAGGTCATCTATCTCTCCGAAAAGGGGGGATTGTTCAACGCCGAGTCTAAGCTCATACCCCATATCAACCTAGAGGGCGAGTACGATACCTACATGAAACAGTCGTGGGTCAAGTACGGCACCAAACTTAAGATCGTGGAGGCGAAGAAGCTCCTCGATGGCCTCCCCCGCACCTCGAGTGTTGCCATTACACATCCCTCGAACCTTGGTAAAGAGCTGTTCACACACACCGGAAGTGGTACCCTTATCCGTAACGGTGGCAGCGTGAAGGAGACGAGCAAGTTTGAGGACCTGGATACCCTCGCTCTGCAACAAGCTATCGCCAAGAGCCATGGGGCTGATTCAAGTGATGCCGTCAACAAATATATCCAACACCTGAAGAACCGCCCGTTCGAGGTCTTTCACGACGATTCGATGGGTGTAGTCGCCGTTGTATACCCACCCACGGGCGAGGGAGAGTTTGCTCAGCTTTCTCATTTCAGCATGACGAAGGAGGCCTTCTTGAACAACCTCAACGATCTTGTCTTCCAACGCATGAAGCAGAAGTACCCCAAGTTGTACTGGATCGTGGATGACCAACCACAGAACTACGTCAAATGGCACCTGGAAAAGACGGATGGTTTCCTTCGCCGTGAGAAGGAGGTGTTCTGCTGGTGGGGAGCGGCTGAGAGCTCGGAAATCTTCTCATTGCTCGAAAGTTATCAAAAGCAAGGTAAAAGCATGTTGAAGGACAGCCTGGACGCTCAATTTCGACGAGCAGCCGACTTTGTGGCCAGCCTGAGGCAAGGGCAGCAGGCTCGAAGCTACTCGACACTGGCCGGATCACGCACAGTGAGCGGTAATGCGAGGCCTACCCTAAGGTACGTCGGATCCTTGAGAGACTCGGCAGAGCTTTGCGCAAGTGTCTGCGAAGCACTCCGCATTACTCCTCATATCACTAACAGCATCTGTAGGCAAAGCAGATTTGCGCCTACATTAGCTCGAGGCTTCGCGACTACCGTAGCACGCTCCATGGAGACGACCAACCCTAATCCACCGTACGGCATCAAACACAAGAGCAGGGACTACCCGGCTAAAGTTGCTCTGATTGGTGCGCGAGGCTACACAGGACAGGCCCTCATTGAACTGCTCAACAAGCACCCCAACATGGACCTGCGTCACGTCTCGTCACGTGAGCTAGCTGGGAAGAAGCTAGAAGGTTACACCAAGCGACAGATTACTTACGAGAATCTGTCGGCTGAGGATGTAAAGAAGATGGCGGACAATAGCGAGGTCGACTGCTGGGTCATGGCGCTGCCGAACGGTGTCTGCAGACCATTTGTCGATGCAATCAATGAGAGCCGAAAGTCCGATGCTCTCATTGTAGACCTGAGCGCCGACTACCGATTCGATAATACGTGGACCTACGGACTGCCAGAGCTCGTCAACCGGTCAAAGCTCTCTGACGCGAAGCGGATATCAAACCCCGGATGCTATGCAACTGCTGCTCAGCTTGGTATTGCGCCGCTTCTCGAATTCGTCGGTGGGCAACCCACAGTCTTTGGTGTCTCGGGTTACTCAGGAGCGGGTACCAAGCCCAGCCCAAAGAACGATGTTAAGAACCTTGAGAACAATCTCATTCCTTACAGCCTGACAGACCACATCCACGAGAAGGAGATCTCGCGGCAGTTGGGCATTGACGTTGCCTTCATCCCGCATGTTGCGGTCTGGTTCCAGGGCATTCACGTAAGTTCAGCCTAGTTTGGATATCTTCGCAACACCATGCAATTGCGAATCCAATTTGTGTAATGTTGGGAAGGTATCTAGGCCCCTTTTTTTCCAGAACACCATCAACTGACACTTCTGATAGCACACAATCTCCATCCCTCTCAACCGCACAATGACCTCGCGAGACATCCGCAACCTCTACCAAGACCGGTACGCGGGCGAGAAGCTCGTCAAAGTTGTCGGCGAATCACCTCTAGTCAAGAACATTTCTGGCAAGCACGGCGTCGAGATTGGTGGTTTCGCCGTCCACAGCTCTGGGAAACGCGTGGTCGTGAACGCGACCATTGATAACCTGCTTAAAGGTGCTGCTACGCAGTGCTTGCAGAACATGAATTTGGCGCTCGGATACGGCGAGTACGAGGGTATTCCGTATTAAACATGTGTGCGTTTGTGTGAGACACTATCTCCTCCATCCAGACTCTTTCTTAGACGGGAGCGTGTTTCGGTGGGCGTGGAAGTAGTAGTAGCAGCATTTGTGCGAACGTGGCCCATTTGGGCGCATTCGAAGTATTAGAAGAGGGCCTGGTTTTGTCCTTCAAAGTTTTTTTTTGGTTTTGTTTTTCAACTTGTAGATATTATATGTCCATTGATGTGCAAGTTCTAGGACCTTGACTTGGTCACGATGAGTGATTGCGTGTGATGACATTTGCTGTGAGGGGAGGGGTTTCGGGACGCTGGCTACGATAAAATCAATCGCAGAGTGGTTGTTCGTGATTCTTTCTTACCCACCACCCTTCGCCCGCCATCTTCTCCCAGCGTTGCAGAAAAGAAAAAGTGGATATATAACAATGTAGAGGGTTTCCTCATAGTGAGTTCCTTTCTACTCACACTAACTAGGCGTTTCGAATCGGTATTGTTGTGCTCTACCTTCTATAGATGACTGCAGATGGGTAGGTAGGTAGGCGTATCATCTTGCACCTTTTTATGCACATCTTGAGAGCGCCGTCCCCTACAGATCTGCGAACGTTCAGTCTTGTGTGCATTCGCACAGTCCCATTATGAAAACTCACTTCTTGCGTTTCCATGTGTAGGGTAAAGGCTTGTTTTGGTACTATATGGGCGGGATCCTGTCTTCTTTGTGTGGGTGGTCGATTGACTTCTCTCTTTTTGTGTCTTGTACCGTTTGGTATGGGCTTCGGTGGGGAAGTGGACGTTGCGAAGGTTTTTCTTGACATGGGTATTCGATATGTCGGACTGTTCCTCGCATGTGTGATAGATCGGAGCTTAAGAAAAACACCGGGCGGGTTGGGACTCGGGAGCTGCTGCGAACTGGCAACTGCGAGGTGATGAGGAGGGGGTAATATGGGATTATGCTGTAATTTCTGGCACTGGAAGTTGTTGCGGACGCGGAATGGTTTGCGTTTCTGTGAGGCCGTTCATACAGTCAATCTCTCAATCATGTCCCCAAGCTCGCATACGACTTCGTTGTACACGGCGGTTTGCAGGCTTTTGCTGTTCAACTTGGTGCCGAATCCAAAGTTGCACTGGAGGCACTTTTGCGCAATCTTCTGGTACTCTGGTCCTAGAGGTGCGCGTCCGGATGCTAGGCGTCGAGCGGCATAGACCGGGTCGTCGCAGTCCCTGGTTACCATCTTCTCCTCGAGAGGTTGCCAGTGGGCTATTTCTAGCAAAGCCACGCCAAGAAAGAAGAGCGGGAGATTATTGATACCGTAACGAATCTCATCGCTTACTCCTGTTTTAGACTCCACGCCGTCCATAGCTATCGTGCTCGGCTGGTTCGGTGTTGATATCTGGGAACTGAGATGTAGCGTCCTTAGTGCGGTCTCGTCAAAGTTATCCCGGCTGCCGAAGTAGCTTAATTGGCCTAAACGCCAGCGCTCGGCGAGCCAGGGCGTGTCGTTGTATTGGAGGATTGCTAGGGCTGACTTGTGCGCGAGCTTCAGCTGATCCTCGACTGAGAGGACGTCGTCCGCTTCTTGCCGCATGACGTCGAAGACAGAGTACACAGTTGTCTGCTCCGGCTGCTTCGACGTCTTTTTCCTGGCGAAGAACATGTGTTTGTACAGCTGCGGTGTTTCCAGGTACCCGACACAGTTCTTGGCTAGCGAACCGTCGCATGCTTGGTAGTTGCGCTTGAGGTAGTTGCAAATACTCTTTTCTAAGCACAGATTGAGTTCGAGCGTCGCGGATTGTGCTACAGCGGCCATTGTAGGTATTGAAGTGCTTGGGCCAATCGTGTCAGGGCCGAAATGGACTGTTTTAGTCTTCTTTTTCTTACACGGAGGTGGTTGCGCAAGGTCAGAAGACGCTTTTTTCTTGAGTACGCTGGAAGATGACGAGGCCAAAAGTGATTCTGGTAATGATCCTTTGAGGGTGGCGAGCCTTTCTGATGCCATCGATGTCGCTAGGCATTCCGTTGACGTTATGCCCATTGATTGTACGTAGAGCCAAATTGGAGGTTCTCTGGGCAAGCTGCAGCAACGTTAGGCATTATATTTGAAGATAGGTAACGCACATACATGTCTCGGCCGTCTGTTCCGGGCTCGTGACAGGATATCGCGAGATCCAGTCGGACTTCCGTCTGGACCTCAGCATCCAGGCATAATTTAGCATAATGTCTGCGATGTGCGGGATCGTCGCAGCACCATGCGCCACAGAGAGCTTCGTGAAGCTTTTGAGAAGCATTTTGAATGGACTGAAATCTTCCCGGGGCTGTTTTGTGTTTTACCAGATTGCGTGTGGTTTGCTGGAAGGCGTCAATTTGTTGTCTAAAGGCTGCGAGCTCGCCATTTCTGTCCCGTAGCTTCTCGAGGCACCTATCGTATTTGGATTTGTCGAACGTTATCGAGATGGCTCCGCGTAGGCGTTTGATGGCAGATCTGACTTTTTCGTTCTGGATGTCGTCAGCGGTGGTTGACAAACGAAGCAGCGTGGTAGCGAAGCTCGAGGGCGGCGCACGGACTTTTTGCTTCTGCTCTTGCAAAACATCGAACTTCTTCATCTCCTCCATTATCAAGTCGGTCGTATCTTTCGTCTCTTCGATTATGCTGCAACAAAGTTCCAGACTGTCCTTAAGCACCGCGCCTAGCTTCACATTGAGCTCTGTGCTTGTCCAACGCCGGTCAGTCTGATCTTCCAGCATGTCCTCTGTGGCGTGCTCATCCTCGGCGAGCCGCAGCAACAGGCGGCATTCATTGAGAAAAATGCCATTGTGGACCTTCAGTTGCAAGGCTACGGATTTAACCTCCTTCGACCAATGGCGGAAGGTGTGTAAGTCTTGGGATACGGTTGAGTAGGCTCGCACAGCTTCAAAGAGTATGGGCAGAATCCCGAAAACTAAACCAGCAACTTCCACTCCAGAAATTGAGACGATAGGATGAAGGAAGCGTGTCTTGTCTCGCTCGGCAGGCTGGCACCATTATAGGTGGCAGCTGAACTCGAGATCTGCCTTGTCTGAGCCTGGCATACCTACCGGTAGGTAGCCCCGCAGCAGCATGATGTGGCGTTTCGTTGCGACGGACCTCTTCAGCCCCCTCCAGGACGCTTTCGCTCCATTTCACTCCAAAGTCTCTCAAGAGAATCCGAGACACCTTCTCCCTATTTAAGCTTGTGTACTCGATCAACTAGGACGATCGCCAACATGCAGACACGCAAGCGCTCAGGGTCGCTCACACGACGAGGCTACGACGACCGTGCTTCCCAGAAACCTCACGAGGCTGTGAACTCATTCTTGCCACCGAAAAACGGGACATCACCTCTGGATCAGAACTCGTTATCTGCTTATGCACTCGACTCCAGTGATCAGATCCAGCGCTGGCAAGAAAGCGCAGCTTCGGTAGCAGAACACCAGGACCCCCGAATCGCAGCCCGGCTCGGTCGAGCTGCGCTAGACTGTCTAGCATATCTCCTCAAGATTTCAGATACTGCGTTGATATCAAGGCGCGAGAAGAATGTCCTTCGGCGATGTCACGCTACGCTGAAGCTCTGGACAGACGGGCATGGGATGTGGAGTGGTGAACTTGACCACGTCCTGGAACGGTCAAAGCACCTCCATCACACGACCCTATCGGTTCTCAATTCTTTATGCGGAGTCCTACTAGTTGGTATGTCACCCCACAAAATCTAAGATATTAATACTCAGACTCTAGTAGGCATGAAACCTTTTCCAGAAAATCCTGAGGTTGCTCAGCTACGTGAAACCACTGCTGAGGTCTGCAGCCAAACCAAATGGCTGCTAACCAGTTTCGAAGAGTCAAAAGACGACGGCGACAGCAGCGACAGCGACACCTCTAGCGATGACCCGGAGCAAAACGGAATGAGCAGAATAGTCGAGGATACAAAAACATACACAGAATGCCTGGTTGATCTAAGCGCAGCCCTCCAATGTCCAGCAGTTGATAAAGAGCAAGAAGATGGAGCTAGCATTCTAAAAGTAGAAGAGCGGGCCGCTCACGACTACCACACACAGCTGTTACTAGCCAAGTATCCGAGTGCGCAAGTCGACCTGATAGAAACTCTTGGCAAGATCAGCTGGGATCGTTATCAGCGCATGGTGCGAGAACGAGAACGGAACGCCAATGGGCAGGCGCACACCGAACCACAAGCACACCAACATACAACAGTCAAATCCCACCTGTCCCATTCGGAATTCCAGGATTCTGGACTGGGTACATCGCTTCCATCTGCGCCACCCACTTCATACGCAGAGACTGTCATATCGTTCATGACAAGAATAGGGGGAGGCAAGCGGATCCAGATACCATCTCTGTCCACAGAAGCCAAAAGCGGGGCGAGATTTGAATGCAATGCCTGTGGGAGACAGATCCAAGCCACCACTAACCGTGAGTGGAGGTAAGTCGTGCCTAGCAACAATACCAACTAAGCTGACTCCAGTAGAAAGCATCTCTTTCTCGACCTTGAACCGTATACATGCTTTTATGTCAACTGCTCTTGGAGTACTACGACCTTCTCGGACCGTCAGTTCTGGAGCAAACATTTGGAGCTTGATCATAAGCTCGGTCCTAGCTGGAAAGCTATTCAATGTCCTTTGTGCCTCGAAAAGACGGAGTCCGGAAAGAGCGCGATCCTCATACACTTTGCCAGGCACATGGAGGATATAGCCCTGGCTGCGCTTCCACGTGATATTGATTCAGATGCCGAATCCGAAGCTTCTTCAGAGTCACACTTAACTGCTGAAAATCCACCAGGGGAGTTGGCAAATGGGCGTTCAGAAGATGAAATTACGGGTATAGCACCTCACGACGACAAAGTGGATGCGAAAGAAGTGGAGACGGACTCGCATAGCCCAATGGCGCCCGGGTCGGGTCACTTGGATGAATACTTGATTGATGGACATCGCTGCCAGGTCTACGAGCGGGAGCTGGGAATCAATAACTCAATCCATCTGGGGAAGTTAATCCATCTGGGGGCAGGTCGCTGCAGATTGGTTGCGATATCGGAATACCACATCAGACTCATCGTGCGAGATGAGCGGGATCCGTCCATTCGCCTGGTTGACTTGCGTTTGAGAAGAGACTGTAACTTTGAGATAAAACCGAACAAGTACCTAGTCTGGACAGCAAAAGATGGGACAGGTATGGCCCTCTATTTCGAGCAATTTGAAGGACTAGCCGAAACCTGGTCTTCCATCACCAGCAACTACGGTACGAGTCGCACATTAAGTTCCTACTGGAGCTTGTTTGATCACACAATGTTCAGGGACTGTGTGGAAATTTACGGGACGAACTGGGCAACGATTGAGATGATGATAGGTACGAAGAATACAACCATGCTTAAGAATCGATACCTCCGTCTAGTCGAACAAGGCGATAGCACACTCCGCAACAAACAAACATGATTCAAATATTTGATTTGTTTGTTTGGTAACTACCAAACAAACAAATCAAATACGGGTAGCTTTTTTTACCAAACAAACAAGCATAGAGATTATGATATTTGCAAATATTTGCAAGTATTTGGTGTTTTGTTAGGCTGTTTAGGCAGTTTGTTAGATCGTGAGCGCGTTGATTTTGGTGTTTTGGTGTTCTAAATCGGCCATCTGAACTCGCGCCTGACGACGCTAGCGCACCTCATCAACCTCAGCCCGGCCGACGCGCGCGATTCCGTGACAATCAAAGTATCGCGACGCCCACTATTATGACCCCTAAAGCTTCTAAGAAGCGCACGCGTTCGTTAAACGTTCCTACAACCTTAACGAAGCGATTGAGAATTTCAGCAACCCCGCCACCACCCACAACGCCCTCACAAGCTTAGGAGAGGCAGCAGCTTGAGTCACAACCTCAAGAATTACTGTCCGCGCCCACTAAGGGCAGCCACGCTGGCACTGGCTCTGTAGCAACAACAACAGAGACAGCTGAGGATGGCTATATTAATAACGGCGGCGACGACTTTGATAGGCTTGATTGGGAGCGGCTTGGGGGTCGCTATATTAAGCCCTTAAAGCAACCCGGGAGAACACAAAGCTGGGTGTATGCACACGGATACCGCGTCGTGCGTATAGATTGACCTACATGCCCGCTTTGGGTGTGTAAATACTGCTATACGCACAAGGCACTATCCGTTATCATCGACTGCTCAAAAGCCACGTCCTCCGCCGCCGCCTACCTCGCCCAGCCTATTAAGGGCCATAGCCTTTGCTGTACAGGCTCAATTCCTACACTAAAACGCCCGATCGGACAGCTCTCACTGCGCGAGGCGATTAACGGCGGCTTCGAAATATCACAATCTACAGCTAACGCGATGGGCAACTTCGACGTGCAGCGCTTCCGCCACGCGTTAGTATTGTGGCTCCTCAATAATAACTTGCCAATAGAGCTTATTAGTAGAGCTTTAACGCGTGAGCTTTTTAGAGTAGTAAGTACAGAGGCAGAGGGCGCGTTGTGGCGATCCCCGCGCAGTGTTGCAACCTACGCGATGCGGCTGTTCCACGCTATACGGCCGCAGATTGTCGACGCCTTGTCTAGCGCTGCTAGTAAAATACACATAAGCTTTGACGGCTAGACGACAAAGGGAGGGACGCGGGGCTTTTTTAGGATCGTTGCTCACTTTGCTACAGCGTCGGGTGAGATCCACGACCTGCCTATCGCTCTGCCGCAGCTCAACGGTGCCCACACTAGTGGGGCGATCGCTACAGTTGTTGTTGCAACACTGCGGGCATACGAGATCACGTCAGATACGCTGGGTTACTTCGTACTCGACAATGCTAGCAACAACGACACTACGATCGCGGCTGTAGCGCGCGAGTTTGGAGACTTTAGCCTGACGCAGCGACGCCTCCGCTGCGGCCCTCACACTATCAACCTCATCGGGCAGGCTCTGCTGTTTGGCAACAACAAGGACGCGTACGATAACGCTGCCGAACACATTAACAACGAGGAGGCGTTCATAGCAGCATGGCGTAAGCATAGCGCTCTCGGTACGCTCCTCTCTGTAATTACATACATCAAAACACCACAACAACACGCGTTATTCACTGAGTGCCTGAAGGCCTCTAACAACGACCTCCCCGCCGCCGCGCGCGTCAAGATACTGCGACCAATCAAGCCAGTTGTTACGCGCTAGAACTTATACTACAGCGCCCTCGAGCGGGCAACCTATCTCAAGGGCGGCTTCGATCTCTATATCGAGAAACACGTGAGCCGCGTCGCCTACGAGGAGCGGCGTGGCACCTAAAGCGACGCTCCGGCGTGGATGAGGTCGGGCGGGCTCCAGGCAGCAGATTGGGCGGTTGTCACTGAGTACCAACGATGCCTCGAACCACTGAAAATCACTACAAAACGGCTGGAGGGGCGTAGCAAACACTATAGCAGTAACTTCGGAGCTATCCACGAGGTCTTGCCTGTGTTTGAGTATCTACTTAATTAGCTTAAAAAGCTAGCTGAGCTATACGCTGACGTAGTGTTTAACGCACACGAGGAGGCGCCTAAAGATTACCTTCATATCAACCTCCAGAACGCTTGGGTAAAGGCTGAGGAGTATTACCGCAAGCTCGACGACTCACTAGTATATTACGCCGCTACCTGTCTCCACCCGTACTACAAATACTACTGCGAGAACTCTTGGGAGCACAAAGATGGGTGGCTACGCACTGCAAACGCTGGATTCCAAGAGTTGTGGCGGTCATACAAGAAGGCGCCGCCGAGTCCTCCACCACAAACAGCTCGTACAGGCGCGATCGACGACGTGATGGAAGCCCTCACCGCGCGTCGTAACTGTGCGAGGAGAGACGGCGGCGATGAGTACGATCGCTGGCGAGAGGAGGAGCCGAGCTGGAGTACTGCAACGTATCACAACGATGGCAACGCTGTCCAATATTGGATGACGATGGCGCCAAAATACCCCCAATTAAGCCGTTTTGCAATCGATATACTAACTATCCCAGCATCGAGCTGCGAGTGTGAGCGACTGTTCAGCGAGCTCGGCGATCTACTAGAGCCAAAACGTCGCGCTATCAGTGGTGAGCTGCTCGCTGCCTTGCAGCTTATACGCTCCTGGACCCGGGCTGGATACACCTACAACGCCAAGCTTAGCGACGACAATAGCGGCGACGGCGCTATCAGCGACAACGAGCTCGCCCGCAAATACAGTATACAAAATTGGGTAGAGGAAAATCAGGGCGACGCATGAGGCATCCGGCAGCCGCTCACAACACCAAAAACAAGCGCCAAGACTTTTATATAACACCAAATATTTGCAAATTAATCAAATATACAGTCTTAAAACACCAATCAAACAATCAAATACGGGGTGGCTGCCAAGCCTTAACCAAACAATCA
>ML975514.1:0-19931 GCA_010015605.1 Decorospora gaudefroyi
TCATCTCCATCATTGTCTTCGTCGTTATTCGGTGTAGTGGCCTCTGCTGGTTTTGCTGTAATACCATTTCCAAGGTCTATCGCGGCGCTCAAGCCTGAAGGTACGTAGACAGTGTTATCGCCTATAACAATCTTGTTCGCGAAAAGGTAAGCCAAGGAGCCATCGATTAACATGACTTCAATGGGGTCTTGATCTGGGGAAGGGAGATGGTATGATACGCTGCCAATGGCGGCTTCCAAACCAAGGGCAGTCGGTATCGACGCGGGAGCCGTAAAGGCTTGCGATGGCTGACTTGACTGCATGGTCCCGCCGTTGAGATTCTCTGGCTGCTGAGTGGTAGTGACAACAATAGTACTGGCAACACCATCCGATGCCGTAACTGTGGCTGTCAATGTGTTGATGATGGGTGTATCTGGGATTTGGCCAAGGGAGCTTAACAAGCCAGCAATGCCGGAGCCAGAAGCTTGTGTGGACGCGCTTGCCGATCCTGTTAATGACGAGGAAGATGGTAAATTGGACTTTTGTGAGCTGCTTATAGACGATTTCCCTTGAGCTGACGTTGAACTGGGCGGTACAGCACTAGAGGATGCGGATATAGATGTGGCTTCGCTTGAAGATACAGCGGTCCGAGTAGTCGTACTTTGAGAGGTGGCTATTGAAGAACTTGTACCAGAAGATGTCTTAATCAACGAGGTCTTACTAGAAGATGAAGTGCCAGACACAGTTGTGTTGCGGGAAGCCGCGCCGGACAACAATGTTGTCGACGATATCCTGGTTGAAGATCTCGAGGTAGTACCAGAGGTGAGACTAGATACTTGAGTGGTGCTCAAACTTGCCCGGGACGCTCCTGAAGATGTCGAATTGAAATTACTGGTAGAAGTCAAACTAGAATTGGCGGATGCTGATTCTTGTATCTGACTTGAGGGTACTATTGTAGAAAATGTCGCCAAGGAGCTTAGGACCACAGGTGCGGTACCTGAAGACGCGTAGGACTTGCTGGCGGACGTAGCTGGACCAGTTGTTCCCAAGGGCGACGGCAATACTCCAGATGGAACTATTCCAGATGGAACGAGGCTTGATCCCAAAGAAACACCGCTCGATAGGACTTGTCTGGCTCCTATACGATTGTCATCTGTTTCCAGGTCAGAATTGATATGTTTTAAATGTTCATGTAAGGTCGGACGGACCGATTTCGGGGATGTAGTAGGGCAGTGCAGCGTGAGCGCTGTGGAAGTTTAGTAGGAAGAGGAGGATATAGAGAAGCTTCATCTCCATGGCTTGTGTGATCGCGCAGTTTTGGAGGGTATCTTTAAGAATAACTAGATTGTGCAGTCTGAATGTTGTTGAGGTAGAGGGAAGTAGTGATACATGTAGACTTTATATGTGCGAAATTGATATATACTCACCGAGAAGCTCCAGCGAATGGGTGCAGAGTACAGGGAAAGTCCAGAATGAAACACTGCTTCCGTCTCTGAATTGAAGAGGGTCTCAGTCAGAGACCTTCGCCGCTTTCAGGACGTGCCGGCTATGCGATGGTTGCAGGCATTTGCTAAGTACCGCTACGTCATGCCATCATTTTCCAACGACGAAGTAACGAATAATATACAGGCAAGTACCTAGATAGTTTGGGATGGGTAATGTCGCCTCTAAAGCTGGTGGAGGGTGTGACGCAGAAACTCTTGCCGCCTCCTGAACGCGTAAACTACGGGATGATCGAAGGCGTATGGTCTGCGCTGGCCCATTGGAATATCAGCCCGTAAAGACGAAGTACTGAGTAAAGTCCTACCAGCCAGATCGATCACACCGCTCCCAAAATGTTCCAAGTCTCGCTTGGAAACTTACACTCCCTCCTCAAGTTGCCAGCTTCAACGGGATGATACGCGTGTGTTGAGGTCAGAAGCACACTATATCAATTTTAGTCCAGTGAACCGGCTCGCCGACCCTCCGAACTCTTTTGTGTCGCTTGACTACCTTGCCGCCTGGGTACCTACTGTATGCTGATGATCTGTGGATGAGTGGTTGTGGCGGTAAATGTCGTGTCACTTTCCAGCAAGGAGATGATATGTTTGAGAATGAGACTTCCACTTCGACGTAAGAAGCTCGTCGCCGCCGCCGCTTGTTTGCAGTAGCACGCCGCTTCTTCCTGTGGCTGAAGTTTCCCGAGGGCCGAGAAGGAAGTCTTGAAGAGTTAGCTGGAAGCACAGGGAAAACCTAGGTATCACCCGACGCCTCACTAAAATCATGAAGATGGAAAAAGAGAAGGCAAAAGATGGACAGCACCTCAAGCTACAGCGGAAAAGTAGAGTTGGAGCAAGGAACGCAGGACGAGAAAATTGCTGAGCCGCGACGATGCGTTCGACTGCGCCGACTGCGCCGCAACGACGATACCCCTCTATACACAGTCGCCCCTCTTGATGCACACAGTTTCAGGTCGGGGCAGAGGCGTTGGCGGCTTGATGAAGGTCTTGGAATTTGAGGTGGCACAGCGGCACCTAGTTACAAGGATACTCTTTTGATGTTGCAGGCGGAACTCTTCCAGGCATGTTGAAAGCTAATGTCAGCTCAGTGAACGCTCACGTGACCTCCTCACTCGGATTCGCTGCGGCCATATCCACCTCTCCACCTCGCGCCAGGGTCTTTCCACCAACCACAAAAACCCTTACCATCCACCCAACGTACATAACGTCAAATTTCGAGACGCAAACATTGAGCCTCTGACATCGAGGACTCGCCAGTGTGTTCTTCACAATGTATGGACAATCATTAGTCCTTTGTCTGGTAAGCTAGAAACATGACCACGGCAGCAATTTAGGCAGAATACCGGTATTCCGATACTAAAGAACTGACAACCTCAAAGTTCGACCTCAAAGGCGCATTAAAACGGGCCTTGGGCGGCGGCTTAAGCGGCGCTGCAGCAATGGTCCTCCAAGTGCTTCTATTAATGCCCATCCGCACAATCATGAACTACCAATACCGCCACGGCACCTCAACCACCATCGCCACCAAAACGCTCTACGCAGACGGCGGAATCGGACGATACTGCCAAGGCATGACCGCGTGTTCCAAGGCCCCATCGCACGCTTCGGGGATACAGCAGCCAACGCCGGGATCCTGGCCTTGCTCCAACCGAATGGGTTCTTGAAACAGTTACCATCGCCCATCCAGACCATCTTCGCCTCTGCGTGCGCTGCTGCGTTCAGAATGCTGTTAACTCCCATTGATACACTCAAGACTACGCTACAGGCTCAAGGATCAGGTGGATGGGCACTACTTCGTCAGCGCATCAAGACAGATGGAATTGGTAGTCTCTGGTGGGGCGCCTTCGCCACCGCGGCCGCGACTTTCGTAGGCCATTATCCTTGGTTCGCGGTCTATAACTTTCTATCCGAAACAATTACTGAGCCTCCCAAACAGCAGATTGGGTGGTGGTTACTGCGCGCCGCCTTTATTGGGTTCTGTGCCTCTGTGGTATCGGATACGATATCCAATTCGCTGCGTGTTGTTAAGACGTATCGCCAAGTTAATGATACGAGGATTTCGTATACCGAGGCTGCGAAGAGGGTTGTGAGGCAGGAGGGGAGGCTGGGACTTTTTGGACGGGGCTTGAAGACGAGGATTATTGCGAATGGGTTGCAGGGGATTTTGTTTTCTATTTTGTGGAAGCTATTTTTGAAGATTTGGGAGAATAAGACGGGGTAGGGGCAAGGATGTGAGATTTTGAAAATACCGCTCTGGAAGTGGTGTGTTGGAGTGGTTGTTGTGTCGATTTGAGGACGCCATATATGACGCATTGTACATACACTTAACATAGAACAGGTCAGACGGTTCCCCGGGGATCCTCAACTCGCGTACTCAGAAGGCATGCCGCAACGAAGAACTCATACATGTAATACCATTTATATGCCCGCTTCCCATCTATCCTTGATGTAAAAGCCGGCGAAGCCATGTCCGCGATTTATCCTTGCCGTCCATTCTAAAGACGACCAAGACGCACCTCTACAAAACAAAGAAGCAACCCGCTCTACTCAGAGAACAGCTTCAGGCGCTTGACCTCCACCTCCCCAACATGACCCTCCTCCCTCTTCCTCCGCGGAGAAGCCTTCATCTCCTTCTTCTCGGGCGACGCCTTCCGCTCCTCCACGCTCTCATCCGGATCATCCACCCACACAACCCCCTCCTCCCTATACCTCCTCAACTCTTCCTCCGTAGTGGCCGGCACAAACACCCGTCCCCCCTTCCGTCCCTCCACCAACTTCGCAGTCACCCGCCTAAACACCGCAACATCCGTCTGTCTATTCCCCAATTTGCCCCGGATGCTGTGCAGATCGCGTGTCGGCCGCGGCGGCAGCACCCCCTCCCCCATCTCATCCTTAAACACTTTCCCCGCGAAATAAGTGTTGAACGCTTCCATCACCGGCACCGGCCCGGGGATCTTGATGTTATGGCCTGCTTCGATGACGGCGCGGACTTTTGCGTGGTGCAGCATGATCCAGGCTTCTTCGAGGGCCGTGTATGGGATTAGGGGTGGCTTTTTGAAGGGGATGCCGTACGCGGTGAAGGTGGAGTTGCGCCATGCTATCAGCGATTGGATGTGTGTGCGGCCGTTCCAGTCGATGGCGTCGTGGGCGATGTTGGGGAAGGCGTGGGTTTGGAGCTCTTGTGTGGTGGTGTTGTAGAGCTTGAGGGTCAGCTTTCCGGGTGTGGTGTTTCCTCTTCGAGGGGACTCGGTGGTGCCGTCTTGGAGGACCCAGAGGCTTTGAGGGGTGTCTGAGGTGGACTCGGGGTCGGCGTCTGCGTTTTCGAGGTCTTGTTCGGGTGTGTCGCCGATGATTGTGTTGGGCGCCTCGGTCGTAGTGGCGGTGGTTGCTGTTGGCTGTTCCGAACCTTCTTTCGACTCAGGAGCTGCCACGATGGTAGCAGTGTCGGGCGTTAGCTCATCTGCTTGGGTATCTTTTACGCCATGTAGGAAGTCATGATAGCCGTAGTGGTCGAAATACTTGTCATCCAGGAACAGCCCCGCCTCTTCATCCTCTTCCCCAGCTTCGGCGTACCCATCGTCTTCCCAGGCAGATATCAGATCCATCGTAGACCCCTCCTCAGGTAGATCTTCCAACTGTGGCGTCGGGATCTGGGCATCGGACATCTCCTCAATCAGCGTCTGGTCTCGCGATACTTCGCTAGCCGGGTTCTCTATTGGATGCCATCCCGATATCGTAAGGATACCCGTTGTGTACCTAGACGTCTTGGTCTTTCTGATAGCTTGCCACTGCTGTCCAGGTATGTCACGGGCTGGCGCTCGAGTCGCTTCCGACTGCATCGACGCCTCCAAATCCGCTAGATCCTCCTCCGAGTGCGGTGTCTCGAGATAGGACTGCGCCGTAGACAAGTCCGGCTCCTCAGCGTTCAGCTTCCGATGGTCCTTAATAACATCGTGGCGAGGAGCGGTCGGTCCGCGAAGACGGTTCAAGCCCATGTTCGCGAAACGAGAAGCGCGCGCTTCTGTCGTACAGTCTGTACGCTGGACTTCTTGACCTTGCATTTCGAGGTTATTGAAAGCGCGGTGGATGGTTGAGGGCGAATTGATTGTGATTGGGGTAGAGGTAGGGTCTGCGCAGGGAATGGTATGTGATGTGGAAGGCTCGTGCGAGAGTAACCCGTGGCGCGAAATCGGGAGCGGTGAGGATCCGCTGTTGTTGCCTGACGCGTTGTGCGCATGTTTTATTACGCGTGCTAGGGTCTGCGGAGTTGAGAAGCGGGTTGAGTCGGTTCTACAAAGTATCTGGGCTGTGGGGAGAATGTTACAAATGCGGGTTCTTTAAGTATACTTGCGGTAAGAGTGAAGTATATAGTCTATTGCTTAGCGGGTAGATGAAGTCACTGTTAGCGATGCGTGAAAGAAATAGAGTGCACCGGCAGGCAGGTGACAGTAACGTCATCTCTCTGTCTTTCACGGCTCCAGGTGGTTTGTGCGTGCGACCTTCTTAGATCTGTAGGTGCCGTAACAAATCGTTTGGGATGCGTTTGGCATTCGGAGACAATCTGAACGTTGTGAAACATAAATTATTCTTTAGGCTCACACTACTATAGCGCTTGTAATATAAACGTTGTGAATATATAAAGAGAATCCAGCACAAAGCTAGTGAGCAGTTGAGTGAGTGCTGGCGAGGCGTTGTGTACGTTGACTTGAATGCATGCCTTATTCAGCATATATATAAATATGTCCTACTTGCTTCTACTATAGCACCAACTACTGCTCCTACTCCGCTACAATCAGCATAATCTCACAACCCACACAACCGTTTCTTGTCTCAACCCAATTCAAGATATCACTCACGCTTCAAAGACCTACCGACTCGACAACCATGGTGCCAATCAACTACCGAGACGCCACTTGGACCAAGGAGAGACTTGCCGATCGTCTGCGTAACCATGAAATCTTCAAAAACCACAACATGCAAAGTATACCTCACACAACAACGCACGAAAACCTTATCAGTGCGTTGCTACGCTTCGACCGCCAGCTGGCTCATGATAATGACAACAACAAAGAAGACACCATCGAGATACCAAGACCATTTGTTTACGATGGGTATACGATGAACCCGTATCTAAGGAGAATGGCCGCTACTGCCGATATCAAGAATTCCCACGCCAAAAAGAAGCACGACCTGACTGCGGCACTGACAGTTTGGGATCAAAAAAATGCCCCACGACTTGCTGCTCTGATGGTAAACGAAGAACTATACAAGAAACCGGCAGGAGGAGGGAGTGGTGAAAACGACGAGAAATCGGCAGGAGGGAGTGGTAAAAACAACGAGAAACCGGGAAAAGAGAGTGGTGGAAAAAATAAGAAAGGAAAACATAGACTGGAAAAGAAATTCCCAAACGCATCCCCGGGCGGCTACAGTGACCCAGCCCAGGCGTGGAATTCCCCCGCCTATCACCAAGTTTACGAAGAGGTCTACTCCGAGACAGAGACGGAAGAGTCGAGAACAAACATTGAGCAATTAGGTGCGGATGGGTACCTGAAGCGCAAGGAAAAGCAGCGGATTCGGGACGGGAATCCAGAGCCCGAGGTCTGGGATGGTACGGACAACTATAAGGAGGATAAGCGGTACAACAACTTGTACAAGTTTAAGAGCAGAAGGAAGCCGGCAAAGAAGAATTGGGAAGATCGGGAGAAGTAGGAGGCGTGCTCTGCCAAGGTGTGGGCGTGGTGAAGGGACGAAATTGAGTTGCAACGGCCGTTCATGTAGCAATTAATGTCTAATATACTATATACATGATAGCACTTTATCCATCCCATGAGTGCTGGTGCGTATTTTGCTCATTGAGATGGGCTTAGATGTCAAGACACAGCCCTGCACTACGACAAGCCAATCAAGAAGGTATGTGTGATTAGTAGTCTACTAATCAGGGTGCAGGGTAGTATATATCATCACGACCGCGCGACTAGTCCGTAGGCCCGTGACATTAGATAGCGGTCGGTAATCAATCATCCTTCAAAGCTCTAGACTTTTGTAAAAATATGCCAATTGTACTAGTGATTCTTTTGTCTCCCGCCACCGACGAAGATTTCTTTGTTCGAATATGGCTTTGTTTAAAACCCTCGACAGAATACGCCCGGCGGTGTGGGCTTAGCCGCAATAAGAAACAAAGGAGCACGATGAGAGATAGAATTATGAATCCAGCCACGCCCCGAACCCTGATCATAAACACTTCATACCGGCTCTGCAAAAAAGCAGTCTTGTTAGCATAAAATAATAACGGATTTACCTCGCTCAGCTAAGCGATATGGCCTCCGCCCCGGGTACAAATAATGGCAATGACGGCACTGGCCAACAAAAAGGCAACGGAAGCCAGAAAGGTGGCAGCGGCAATCCGAAAAAAAGAGAAACGCGTGCAGAGAAGAAAAAGAGGGAGAAACAGGAGAGACTGAACAACCAGACTGAGGGATACAACGGGGCTGTTGAAAACAGTCCAGGAAATCCAGGAAATCCAGGCAGTCCAGGCAATCCAGGCGGGGAAACTAACAAGAGTCCTGATGCAGTTCAAGAGTCGACTGAGATGACGATCAAAATAGGCTCGTACACAATCCGAAATTTTGGACGTGGCATCCTCCAAGAGATCGAGCGTCATCGTAAGGAGCTGGAGGTTGACCTGCACCAGAAGGTGCAGGCCGCAGTCTCTGACCCGACCGGTATTCAAAATCTGCTCATGAAAAAATATGGCCTAGCCAAGACAGAAAACGGTTCGCTAGGCAAGAAGGAATCCAAAAACTCGATAGATAAACAACTCAAGGCATCGACCGACGCAGACTCATCGTGCACACTTGCAACCGCATTATACGAAGACTTTATATACTACCAGAATCCGGCTCTCCGGAAAACGTTCCTCAAGAATACTAGGAAGGTACCGACGGAAGACGATAAGACGCATGCGCGACACCTTGGGAGGATTCCACCAGTACTGATAATGGGGGACGAATTCAATAAGCAAGCGGGGCCTTACATCCGCGGTATGCGGGCTGCTAAGCTTGGTGTAGCTAGTCGACTCAGGCCGAGAGCTATACACCAAGAGCTCCATCTTCGCACACCCACCTATCGACAACAACCACACGGTCTTGGCCGACCAGTACGAAGAACGCGTATTCCGCCTTTAATTGTTGATCTGGACGAAGAGCAGATCGAGAAAAGACAGCAAGAAGTCGATAGCCTTCGAGATGACGAAACGGAAGGGTTGGAGTACAGAACGCACGCGGAGCGGCGGGCGGCGATAGCTGGTATATCTTGTCCGACGATTCCGCTCGAAAAGATGCATCGCTTCATGACGGCGAGTGGTCTGTGTGTTGCGGCGAAAGAGAACTCAGATGACTGGCCTACTTCGTACGACTACCTGAACATCGTAAGAAACGGCGTCATTCCGATTGTTCCGGTCCCGGAAAGAGAGTCTAATGCACGGGTTGATGCGGAAAATGGATATTCGTCATATAGTGAAAATGAGTTTGAGCGACCGCGGAAGAGGGCAAGAACGGAGTACAAGCAGAAAACGATCACGACTTGGGCCGAAGCAACGACCGGAAGACATGAATGGCACGCCTACCATCAGCTATCACCCTGTTCAACTGTATGTTCGCCGCCCAGGACACCAAATGAGCAATTCGAAATGGAATCCGTACCCCTGGAAATTGGATCCAAGACCTTGACGTCGCCTGAGCGCGAGACGTATTCCGAAAGAGCTGAGGATCACTACGGTTTGGTTCAGGAGAATTGGCCTAGAGTAGCATTAAGGGTGCCTTATCATCCAGAAAGCTATTCGCATGTTGAGAAACAAGTCACTCCTGATGACAGGGTGATTAATTCAGTACATGCTCTTTTGCAGCCACTCTATGACATGGGACCGGGCAACTTCGTTCCGCCCGGGGACGTTGATATCACAGACAGCGAGAACCAATACCCCGCGGAGTCGGATGATGAAGGAGATCTTTTTGCGGCGTCATACCGCGAATGCAGCTGCAAAGGCGGCAAGAATCGCAACGGCGCTGTAGCCCAGATAGGACAGGCCCCACCCCCGAACAAGACCAAGGATCCACACCCGTATCTGGAAGAAAGGGTTAACGGCGACCTAGGCCTCAAAGATTATCTAAAGAGGGCGGGCCACAAAAGTCTGGCTAGATTTACCGGTACGCAATTGAGGCAATTTTGCAGGGAGTGGGATGTGGAAAACCACCCGCTGGTACTGAAGGATCTTGGTAAAGATTTTGTGCCAACTGACGAGATGAAGACCAGACAAACTGCCAAGCTGAACGAGGTGGCCAAGCTGAATGACGAGGCCAAGGCGGCGGCGGAAGCGAAGGTGGAGGAGGCAAAGAATGCAGCGACGGCGGCGGAAGCGAAGGCGGCGAAGGCGGCGAAGGTAGCGACGGCGGCGGCAGTGAAGGCGGCAGAGGTAGCGAAGGCGGCGGCAGCGAAGGCGACGGAGGCAGCGATGGCGGAGGCAGCGAAGGCGGTAGACGCAGCGAAGGCGGTAGAGGCAGCGAAGGCGGTAGAGGCAGCGAAGGCAGCGACAGCGAAGTCGACGGAGGCAGAGAAGGCGGCGGAGGAAGCGAAGAACGAGGCTGAGAAACTAGAAAAAAAGCCGCGGGGCAGGGGGGCAAACACCAAGAAGAAGGACGAAAAGAGCAAGGGCAACGAATCTGCTGGAGCGGAAGGGGACGATACAAATGGAGATGTGCGGACGCCAGAATAGGAGGACGTCGAATTGCCAGATGACGGTCTCGAGCAAGTAGATGGCTCAAGAAAGAGCACGATGGCGAGAATACGGAAAGACACGAGGGATGACGACGGCAGCGATGTTGATGATAGTGAAAGAGAGATGGGGACACGATTAGAACAACTGGCAGACACCCGACTCAATGAATCTCTTCAGGGATAGCGTTTCCTTGCGATGCTGGTGGTCGAACAGCCATTCAATCCCAGGAGTATGGATCCTGATACTGTGTATCCACAGGGCGGGGGCGATTGCCCTCCATTTGGTGGGAATAATGGAGATGAAAGTATGGATTCCGAATTTCCGATGACGAAGGGGACATGGACTGTGAAGCCCATAGGCTAGGATAGCGTGTGTGGCGGTTCATTGTGAAGATGCACAACTGGGAGAGGAAGGCGGCGTTGCTGGTGATTTATGGAGGAAGAGATGTAGAAGGTAACAATGTTTGAGATAGCGTCTGTAAAATAATTGCATTGACAGTATTTTTCTTAAGTATGAGCGGAACAGACGTGTGTGTGGTGAAGTTTACAGGACAGGGTGTCGTGAAACTCGATAAAATCTGTGGCTTAGGAATCCATCACGTCATTGGGACCCTTGCCCAGGCCTGAGGCCACGTACACTTGGTTCTGCTGTTGCGCACCTGTCTCTGCCATCCATCTCATCTCGTCTCATCCCATATTTATTTTTTTCACAATCAGAACTAGAATCCATTTCATCTCGGACTTTCCTAGGCATTCCCCAAAACCCTTTCTTGTGTTCGAAAATCGGATCCTCCCCTAGAACCTCCAACCTATGCACCCTGGGCCCTCTTTCACTCGCCATACTTGCCTCCCGTTTCAAGATCTCAGTGCCACAACACCTGTTCATGTACCCTGACCGCATAGCGAGCGAGATATTCGTCGATGTCGATCCATTCAGCATATTGTGGAGGCGCGCTCAGGAAGCGGTCCTAACGATGGCGGAGTCATGCGAGATAAGATACCAAAGTCCGGGGGCGGCTTTAGAGACTTTTTAGTAAGCGAGTAGGCGGTAGGCGGCCTGCTCGCTCTCTCTGGACGGGGCTGCAGCCTTGTCGGTATCGCTTGGGTCGTATGCGCCGACCTCGTCAACGATTGAGAAGTCCTACAATATGTCTGCCGGACCCGTGCCAACGACCCGCATTTTATCAGGTTTAGTCACCGGCATACTATCCTCTACTTCCGTCTCCACGTTTCTGCCTTTTATCGCAGTCTCTTGGACGTCATAGACTGGTCGTATGAACGACGTCAGCCGGGTTTTGGACGGATCACTGGATCAGGTGATGCACGATGCTCGAATTCGTGCGTCGCCTCTTAGAAGTTGCATTTACGCCAAAGGGTTATCTATCAAGCTTAATTTGGGATTATGATATACTTATATCTTCTTGTTTGCAAAGGTAAGCCGCGTACGAACTCTTCCATCATCTGATCGATGTACGACAAGGAAGATGAATGGAAGGCATCAGTGGCATAAAACCATCGGACGTAGTCTCCATTCTGAGAGACGATGAAAACCCAGGGCTTTTCTGGTCCCTAACCCCATCCACCATCTCGCCACCTGGACAGTGGACACCATACAGCCTCCGCAAACCCTACTGTCCTCTACGCCCACCTGCTCCTCCCCATCCTGACCTCAACTTCCTGTGGATACCGCGGGTCCTCCCCCAAATATTTCTCTCTATTTTCTCTGTATTGTCTCCCACCACTACTCTGCTCAAACGCCCAATACCTCTCAATCTCGTTCATAACATCCATCGCCCTCCTTCCCAGCTGCCTTGCTAGCATCCTTGCTTCCGTGGCAGTAGGTGGCCCCTTCGGATCAGCTGAGCGTCTGCTATCGAGCCAATACAAATACGCATGCCGAGCAGACACTAGCTCGCCGACGATCCAAGACGTTGGGTCCTTTGGCTGTTGTTCTAGAAGGATGTGGATCTTGTATGTCTTATCCACGCGATGTCCAGCAACGTCTTGCAGAATGTCGTACGGCGCTTCACGGACACCCAGTGCGGTGATTATGCGTGGGTCGTTGATGACGAGATGGTCAACCGAGCCGGAGTCAAGGTCGGCAGTCACTTGATTGACGTGATCGTTTTCATCGCGATGGATCCACATATCGCGGATGCGAGTCGAGGGGTAGTAATCCGCTTGCACTTCTTGGATACGCCTGATGGGGAAGTCTTCGTAGTTCTGAACTGGGATGAGCGTGCAGGTGCCGTTGGTGTGCTCGTCACAAGTAATTCTTGATAGTATGGCCGGCAATGCCTGGGATGATGGCGACGGAGTTGTTTTTCGGTTGATGTGCTGAGAAACTGAAGCTGCGGGTGCAGCTTCTAGTCTTCCGTCCTGAACGTCGGTGTCGATTCCGCTGCGTCGGTCAGCCACTTTCTCCTGTACGTTTATCTCACTTGCCTGCTCCTCCTCTTTACTCATCATCCCTCCTAACACCGCCGTCTCATCAACCGCCGCTGCAACTTCTTCATCGCTTGGATTTCCCTCACCCTCCGCTATCATCTCATCCCGCTCATGAATCACCCTGTCCTCAACCACCGGCAGCCTATACGTCGTCCTCCTCTCACTCGCCACCTGCAACCTCGCGTACTCGTTATAGAGGCTCCGCACATCCTCACTTTGCATCTCCATTACCAAGCTCTTGACTTTCTGCCTCCGCGGCTCGATTAGTTTTGGCTTCTTACCACCCTTCTGTGTAATCATCCGCATCGTGTTTGTCAACCTCGTCGCCAAGTCGGCGTCGACAGAGTGTTCAATGAGAGCGGCTTGGAAGGCTTCAAGAGAGTGGTTCGTAGCTGCAGGCACGGTCGTCCCTGAGCTTCTTGCGCGCTGGTGAAGAAGCGCGGATGGCTCCGCGGGCAGCTGTCGACCGAGGGCGGCGATGCTGGACGAGGACGACGAGGCTGGTATGCGCTTTTTCAGAGTGGCATTGCTATGTTTCCGACTCATGTTTGTGTTGTCGTGTACTGAGATTCTTGCAATAGTTGGGAAATTTGTGGTGGTGGTGTTTGGGTGTATGGGCTATCAGGTGAGACTAAGCTGCACTGTTAGTGTTTGCGCGCGCAAACTTGAGTTGGCCTCTTTCACCTTCGCTCCTCACGCGTCATGTGCGCGTTTGCACGCGCCGGTCACTTTACTTGTCGATGAATGGGATAAACAATGGCCCTCAGTGAATCTTGTTGCCGCGCATTCTGCGGATACATAGCGGAATCACGTTTTCACTCTTAAGCAGAACAATACGGGGGAAGGTTAAATTGGATTCGGAGGACTACTAAATTAGCAAAAAGCCATGAGAGAGAGAACTTCATGAGTATGCACAGTCAGCACGCCTATCATCGTTTCCACATGAAGAGAGTGACTACCATGTAGGCAGCATGAGCCCCAAATATGCAGAGTAGCAAGCACTGAGGCACGTTGGCCCCACGCTTCCGCTTCTGGTTTCTTCCATCCTCCATCTTCTTGCTTTCCGTCTGAGCATCCGCATCTCCTGTCGGTGACACATCGTCCGTGCATGAACGCTCCCACTACATCCAGGGTCCAGCCCATGCCCAAGTACTCCACGCATGAACATTATATATCTGACTATATATTTCTTAAAATTGTCGATATTTTCATCAAGCAGCCGGCTTAGCTGGGTGGAGAGAGGAACGACCAAGAAAAGAATCCGCAGTCACCAGCTAACGATTCGAGGAACCTTGGTTAATCGGTCCACACCTTCACCCACCTAGGGCGCCTGTTCGATTCCCACCCCACACCACCAGATGTGAGAACAAAAGATTCTGGTAACGGAAAACAGGCCACTTGTGCAAAAAACAAGCGAAGGTTCAGTTTACACGTCGGGCCCCCTAAACGGGGGAGCTCGCCTTTTTGCACTTTTTACCTGTGTTTTCCTGAGGCGGTGTTCTTTTTGTTGTGGAAGTGATGTCGTTGCTCGCGGTAGACCTTAGGCATTTACTCAAGTAGGTAGGAAGAAATTCTGGTGCCTCTCAATCATTACCGCGAGGTCCGTAACCAAGGCTCTATGCCGCGCCTCACACGACGCAATCACTGCAGCAGGATGCTCTTCAGCACGGGCGACGGCTGCTCGCAACCTTTCCATCCAAAACTTAAGCTCGATGCCGTAAACGACGTTTCGGGTGGCTTGGAGCTTGATGCGTGCGTCAGCAAGAATGACTTCTTCTGGTGAAGATTCGGGCTCAGTCAATGATAGACGGAACAGTTGGCGGAGCTCCTCGCCGCTCTGAGGTTGCCGGCGCGCTGCCTGCCGCGCTGCATTTTCCTGCGCTAGCTCGTGGAGGTCTTTGAGCGGCATGTTGAAGGGACGTACGCTGGTGGCAGTCTTTCGATCGCGTACGCTCGAGCCGAAGGAATCGAATGCGACTTCAGGAGCAACGGAGGGTTGCACATGGGAGGCTCGCTGAGCGGTACGCATCGCTGCCGACATGCGATCGCGTATCGTGCCGGGCGCATCCTCTTGGACCAAATCCCTAGAGATTACTGCCGACGTTTGGAGGCCAGTTGTCTTCGTCTCGCTCTCAGGGATGTCGTTTGATCCATCGTCAGTGGCCGATTGCTCTGGTTTCCGCGGGCGGAAAGTAGGCACTTTCTCCGCTTCCTGATGTTCTACGATATAGTTTGTGGCAGACTCATCTCCTGTTGGACTCGGATCATCATACACAGCTTCAGATTCATCATCGGATGACGATGAAGACGGCATGACCTTCTTAAGCTGGTTGCCTAACCGACCTGGGCTCTGGCGTGATGATCGAGCAGGCGCTTTAGACACGTGGAAACCGTATCGGGGTTTGACTTCGTGAGTCGTACGCTGCGCCGGCCGATCACCTGGCTCTCGATCAAGGCGTCCACCTCGCTTGCGTCGAGCTTCTGGAATATACTCAGCTTTCCAGGAGCTGTAGTCGGTATCCGAGGAATTATATTCGCTGCCGCTGCTGTCGATGTTCGCGCCAGACTCCTGGGGTTCATCCTTGTGCTGGCCATCTGAGGTCACCTTCCGTAGGGAGGATGTCATGTCTATCTTGCGTCGCTTCGGTTCGGGCTCAGGCTCATCATCTGACTCGGAGCTTGAAGAAACTTCGCCTCGGGATATCCTCGCCCGGGTAGGTCGAGGGGCTGCGCTGGGTGCTGCCGTCGGAGCTGGACGCGATAACGGTCTCAAGTTGGTCTTTCGTCGCTTCGGTGCGGGCACATATTCATCCTCTGACTCGGAGCTTGAAGAAACTTCGCCTCGGGATACCCTCGCAAGGATAGCTTGTGATGCTGCGCCGGATGCTGCCGTAGGAGCTGGACGCGATGACGGCTTCAAGTTGGTCTTGCGTCGCTTTGGTGCGGGCACATATTCATCGTCAGAATCCGAGCTCGACAAAACTTCGCCTCGAGAGGTCTGCGCTGGGGCAGCTCGAGGTGCTGGACGAGGCGCTGTAGGACGTGGATGCGATGGTCTATGTTTGGGACTACGTGGGAATTGGCTGTTACGGACCATCTTGCAAGGGTTTGCGTTGGCTAAGGTCCGAGTTGAAGGTTCATGTTAATCGTGGTAAGCGGTTGAAGATTGGAGTTGAGACTGGATGAGGAAGTGAGGACTCAGATCAATGAACGGAGAGGGTTAAGACCTTTGGTGGGATTAAGAAGAGCCTAGCGGTTTGGAGGGAGCGCACGGGTCGGAGGGAGCGCACGGTCGGGATTTTAAGTGGAATCGCGGAGGGGCAGGCTAGGCGTGAATGTTTATACTGTACCCGAAATTTCACGGTGCGGAAGGGCAGTGATTCAGGCAACACTATATACTTGTCTGCGAAACCCGAGTCTTATTCATTTCACTCCTCGGGCAGGACTCGGCGGTGACACGTGATCCAGTCGCGCTGGTAGCTGCATCCGCCTGGCTCCCTGTCGCCGGCATCGCGTCACTGGCCTTCCTCATTGTTGGTAACCCATCGTGAGTCTCACTCGTCGTGTTCCGGACTGTTGTTGTGCATTGCGGCCAATATTTTCTGCCAGTTCTGAATGATGAAGTGGTGAACTCAACAAGCATTGTTCGATAGCCCTGAGGTTCCTGCCCCTATGGTACCATGGTTCACGTACTCTCGGCTATCTAGCCTGTTTCCATCTCTAGATACTCTCCCCGCACCGTAGCACCTAGAATATCATCACCACTACCGTTCAGTTCATCAGGTTATGAGCCCAGCTCAACCTTTGCAGCTTTCGCCCGTACTAGAAGCTCAAGGTCCGCTAGATTAACCCAACGTTCGAATTTTACCTACCCTACCCTAACCCGCTATTAATTACCTTTCACAGCCTAACACCTTACCTTTTGCGACGTATACACGTAGTATACCCGCTGTTTACCCGCTAATTGTAACAACGTCACAAGCGCCTCTACTCTGTAACCCTATACCCGCTACTATAGGCACCTCTAACGCCGCCAAAATCCTAAAGCTATCTGCTAATAGCAGCAACTTCAAAAAATAGAAGGCTGCGATAGACATCTACGCACGCATGCTAGACGCAGAGAACGTCCTTAATAGCACGATGCCTATACCTAAAGTCCCGCATTACTAAGGCCTTATCCCTAAGCATAAGCCTATTAATGTTACTACACTTAAGGATAACGTTAGCGAGCACGCAGAGAAGATAAACAGGATTAAGATCTATAACAAAGGCTAAGAGGCTATTAACAAGCCTATTATTAAGAAGGCAAATAACATAGCAAGCCTTCGCAAGGCCTAGAAGAAGATAGACGCATCTATTAACATAGCTCTACTATAGTCTCTACCGCTAGATATATAGTAGGCTGTGCAAGGCCTTAACAACTATTACATGTAATAGGAGGAGATCCTCTATTACTTTAAGAAAGAAGGCCTTAATAAGAAGAGTAGTGCCTAGGCAGATTTCTTTAAACTCTACTATGCTAACTAGCCTAATACTCTTAAGTTTACTAACAAGTTCCGCTCTTTCCTAAACCGCCTAAAGAAAATAAACCTTACGCTCTCTAAAAAGAAAGTACTATACTAGTTTATTCTCGCAATTAAAGATGTCTACTCTAAGTACGCACGCGTTGTACGCTATAACCTACGTTTAAATCGCAACCTTACACTTAACTCTATTATCTACAAGCTTAATAATAAAGCTTAACGCAATAATCTAGTTAAGACTACGTTCTTTGCTAGCAATAAGTAGTAGGCTAGTAATAACAATAACTAACGCAGCTGCAGCTATAGCTATAGTAGAGGTAGTTAAGAATAAGAGAGTAGCTAGCAAGGCAACACCTCTACTTCTACTATAGCTACTACTACTACTATACAATTCTAAGTAAAGCCTATAGATTGCACACCTTGCTAAAAAGTTACCTATTATACTTACTACGATAAGAAGCACTTTAGTAGAATAGCCTAGTATTAGAAGGCCTATCTCTATCTTATACTACTACATATTAAGGCAAAATAGAAGGCTAACGCTACTAATTACTTATAGTTCTCTTACACTAACGCTATAGCTATTTCTATAGATAAGCCGCTAACTTCTTCTTATAGTAACACTTCTACTTAGAGTAGCGCCTTTATAATAATATGCCTTATAGATAAGAATAATAGTGAGAAGAATAAGTAGATTGCAAAGATCTTAGAGTAGGCTAAGCGCCTTATAGGCTACGCTAACTATAAGAACTATACTATTCTTAATACTAGCGCCTTAGATTATATCTATAATAACTATAATTGCTTTATTAGCTTTAACTCTCTCTATTGCTAAACTATTATTAAGATAGGTAGAGGTAGAGTAAAGGTTAAGGCAACTAGTACTATTAAGCTTGCTATACTCTATAGAGATAGCGTAATAAATACACTTACTCTTACTAGCGTTCTATACGCTTCTAATATATTTCTCTTATATATTACCTACTTAAAGATCTAAGCTAAAGACTACTACTATTATAGATAACTAGAATAAGCGCGTCTACGCTTACCTAAGCCTTACTAAAGCTACCTATACACCTAAGATTAATAGAGTCTCTAATTTTCTCTATATTAAAAATAAAGATAATAACCTTAGCGCTATAAGCGCTCTTGCCTTCGCGTTATAGCACGCTCTCTACTATAACTTATTATACGTAACGCTTTCTTAAAAAGTAACTCTTAAAGAGCTTTACAAGACCTTTAGGCACGCTAACGTTATATAGCTACGTAAGCTTGTTTAGAGCACTACTAGCCTAGAGCTAACTAATACCTTTCGCTTCTCTTATAAAGTATATATAATTAGTAACTTATAACTATAGATATCTTAAGTTATCTCTAATTAATTAACTTGCCTATTTTAGCGCGTATATATTAATCTTATAAGCCTAATCTTACTACCTAGCCTAAATAGCGAGCGCTAGTAGAGCCTATACACTAAGAATATTATACGCTACTATAGTATTAATCTCTCTACTACAAAGAAGAGCTTTAGGCGCTTGCTTATTCGCTATATAGTTAATATTAAAATATAGTATAGTAGCGCTATAGCTCTTATCTATATAGATAATAACCTTATTCTTATTAATAAGAATACTACTAAAAAGCTTATAAGTAAGAGCACTTAGTTTAAGCTCTTAACTCTATACGTACACTACTAAAATAGTGTTGCTAAGTTAAGTAACTATATTATAGGCGCCTACGTTTATCTTATAATAAATGCTACTCTCTACCTCTCTATAAAACTTTAGCTATATATAGTAAAGTATATAGTAGAGCTTCTTAATTACTACTCTATAATAGTAGTCTCTAATAGCAAGACGCTATAATAGCTACTTCTTAAGCATATAGGCGCTACTAATCTAGTACCTAACCTATACTTCTTCTATAAGTTTAGTAAGCCTAGCTAGGTCTATATACCTAAGAAACGCTACGTATAAGGTAAAAAGTTTACTCTACGCGCTATAAAAATATACTTTATTAGTTATAAAGGCTTCTAAATCTATCTTATATAGAATCTAGAGGCTTAGAAAGAAGTACGTATAAGTAGTATTACCTTCGCATCTACCCCTCTACTTAACGCGTTAGTAGAACGCTTAATAGCTTTACCTATTTCTATATTCTTAGCTTTAGTTATCTCTACGTCTCTAGTAACTATTACCTACGCGCTCTTATCTCTACAACCTACTATAGAGAATATTCTAGAGGATAATAATAGCTCTATAGCGCCTCTTAATAATAATAAGGTTACTCTCTCTAAGTAGAGCCTTAGCTATTAGTTTAATAGCCTACGCGTTAATAATAGTACTATGCTTAGTAACACTACTCTCTCTACTATATCTAAGGCACTACGCTATACTAAAATTGTAGCTAATATAAATTTACGTAATATTCTTAATAATACTATAAAACGTACTATATTCTACTAGTAAGCTAGCTACACTAGTAAGCCGGCTACTTTTCCTTAGCATAAGTAATATATGTTACGAATCTTTAATTTTATTGCTATTAAATAAGAAGCTAGCGTATATTGTACTTGCATCTAATTTAGAAGATACCTCTGTATTCTTTTTACACGTTTACGTATTATACTCTATTCTACTATAGTTTCTATAGCGCTATAGAGCTAGTTAGGCTCTTTCTTAATTACTACTACTACGCGCCTTCTTTAACT
>ML975516.1:0-19395 GCA_010015605.1 Decorospora gaudefroyi
GCGATAGCCCGGTGGGGATAGCTGGATGGCGTGCTTCAGTCCTCTGCACGCTCCGACGGCCTCTGCGTCGAAGACATGCGAGACTGGGTGTAGTGACCCTTGTCCTGTGGCGAGTATGGAGTTGCCCTGGTAAATGGCGTAGCCATATGTGACCGCTCTGGCGCCGTTGATCTGTTGTTCAGACCCGTCTGAAAACACAGTGATTGTTGCTGGGGTGAGGGCTGCCCACCATTTGGTAAATTGCTCTGCCGTTTCGGCTTTGCTGTGCCCGAGGGTGGGGTCTAGTCCTGATCCTGTGGTGAAGTGGGGCTTGTCCACCATAGCGTTGCGTGGGATGGCCGGCAGCAGTTGGGCTACCCGTTGTATTTTTGATCGAGGTTGCTGGTTTCCGCCGGGGGAAGTGGAGGGAGAGGTTGATGTAGCTCATTTGTCTTGTCGCCTTGGACGACCTAATGAACAAGATAAGCTCTTGAACTTGCTCTGTAGAGAGTAGCGAGGGTCTACCTGTCCTACTTTTTGGGGTAACAGGGACAGTAAGCACGTACTGCACCTGCCTGAGGGTGAAGTTTAAGTGGGTGGAGATCCACTTCTGGGTGTGGCCGGCGTTGTAGAGTGTATGTACCATGAGCCGTTGGTCTCTGTTAAGTTGCTTTCTGTGTTTTGGGGTACTAGGTTCATCCATGGTTGCATAGGTGAGGAGAGAAAGTCCGTAGAAAGAGAGAGAAATCTGGTGGAAATGAGAGTGATGGATTGGGTTTAGAGTCGTCCGAAGTGGCGCCAGATCTGCAGATTTTAGCGTCTCCACATACAAAACTTTTGCCTGATACCATAACGTGTTGGATAAGCGAGTGAGCCAGGCAAGCGAGTGAGCCACCCCGAAAACACACCAAAAAGCCGACTTTTAGCACCTCGATATCTTAACAACCGCCTAATAGATTTGTCTTAAAATTTATCTTCGATGCTGTATATACACAAGCATCTGAAGTCTATAATCACAGCACTATAAGTAAATTAATTATAGAGTTATTGAGCAAAAGCAGAAAAACCCCGCTTTTAGAGTACCTGAATTCTGCATCTCTACATTTAGGGTAGCTAGAGATCTATAACCTTAGATCCTTTACGAAAATATACAGACAGCTCTATAGTAAATTTCTTAGAGAATTCTATTCGTCGGTTGTTGAGATATCGAGGTGCCAAAAGTCGGCTTTTTGGTGTGTTTTCGGGGTGGCTCACTCGCTTGCCTGGCTCACTCGCTTATCCAACACGTTATCAGGCATTGCTCTATTGATTTCCTTGCATCAACAACAGAACGACAAAAAAAGAGCGGAGAACAAGATAGTACCGTAGCGCATGCAAGAAAGCGCTAGCAGAAGACGCTGCACGGCGTCGAGAGGGCTGGCTTGAGCGGCGATCGCAATTTCCTGAAAGGGTATAGTTTTGGAATAGGAAGTGTTCCGTGTCAGCATACTTGAGTAGGTTAGGTTAGGTTAGGTTAGGTTAGATAGGTTAAGTTTGAATCGCATGCCAACTCACGAAGCATCATATACTAGGCGATAGTAAGAATGTGATTACGACATTGGATAGTCACATTTCGAATATGTGGAGATTTGCGTATAAGACTCTACACTCAAAGACGGACAGGGCTAGTGTTGTAGCAACTACATACTACCCTTTCCTCTGCTTATTAGGTCTTGAAGTGCGAGTACTGTGCGCTTTCGAACTATAGACTTTGCGCTTTGCGTCCTTCTTAAGTACACGCCGAACTGTATCCCCTACTTAAAGCACCCTTCTATCCTCCCAGCCACTGGTCTCTAGCTTAGTCGCTAACCCAGACTCCACGTAATCTCGGCTTGTTTGCTGGTGTGAAGCTTGTGTCCTCTTTGACGCAGCGCGTTCCTAAACAAGCTCATGCAATTGTTGCTGCATACTATAAATCTTTCTTGTTAGAGGACTGCAGCTCTCAGTTTCTCTTCTTCGCTTCTTTCCTCTCTGCTGGTGTTGCTCTGGAGTCCTTGTAGGCGAGGGTCTACGAAACGAATCTATGTCGCTCATCTCAAGTGTGGCACACTCTGGCGTCCCTAGAGCGACATTGTCTGGGCAGTAGCTAACTCGCGCGGTACTGCTTTTAGCATAGGATGTAGCTGCTAGACTGTGGTCTAGAACATCTTCTTCTCGAGTCAGAGTAAACTCGTGCCACATGTGACTGTTTACAAGGTATCGGTCGATAAGATCTGGTTGGAGTCTAGTAGGAAAGCCATGCTCAAGCGCGTATGCACTAGCATGCGTGACTGGCCGGTGACCTGTCTGAAAAGCAAGAAGCTGGAGAAAGCCATTATAGTCTTTCGGTGTGCTAGGGTCGAATGGTGCAACAAGAGCTTGGAGATGCTTCTTGGCGATGCTCACTGCGGTTTGCCTATACAAACTGGTATTCATGGGAATAGAACATCCAGCTGTTGCATTTTTTAGGCTCGAGTGGGCCTAATCTGAGGAGAAGCATGAGGTTGCGCTTTCGTGTGTGCTGAACAAGTGAGGGTTCGTTGAATCCTTAGACAAGACCCCTAGATTTCGGCTGATAAGACTGCGGAATGGGCGGATGTATACAAGGTACACATAAAGAATCCTTTGTACTGTAGAGCAGGGAGACCGCACAATATAAAAGGAGTTGTTGGTGTTAGTGTTTGCTTTGTTGTACGCAAAAACAAGGATGACCTTTCCTTTATAGACGAAGATGTTTCGCCGCACAGAAATCGTGTCAGCCCAGCGCAACACCCTAAATTCTTCTCCGCGTGCTGGCATGCCGTTTGTCATGTGCATTGCTGCATAGAGTAGACGAACAAACTGGTCGCTTTTTTTGAGGTACTGTTCCAGTTTGGTTCTCCCTCTTCTTGTCTCTAATGAAAACCCGCCTTGCTCTAAGAATGCGAGTCTACTTAGAGCGCGAAAAGACCCCTGGAGTTTATTGGCTGGGTGTGTTAGAAACGAGAATCCTGGGCGGTAAGTTGCAAGATTATCCTGCACAGTATTGAGTTAGACATCTGGCCACCAATTGAAAAGGAGCTCCTGTGTAAGATTCTGCAATCCTACTATAACGCTGTGGATTGTTTCACAGAAGTGCCGCATGTGAACCTAGGTGTTCGCGATATATAGCGTTAAGCCATCTAGAGACCAGGATATGTTTGTTCGGGGGCCTTCGCGTCTAGCAATCGCTCGTCCATGCTGAAGCCGTTCAATGAGGTAACCGGCCGGTGCAAGGCTTCCTCGTTAAAGATATTTAGGTCAGATGTGCTCGCGCAGCCGCTGTGCTTGATCGGCGTAGGCAGTACGCTCAGGCCAGGGAGCTTTAAGATGGTTGTATAGTGCAAGCGGCAGTGCGTACTCGAGTACAACCAGACGTCCAACCCACAGGAGCGCTAATATGAATGGAGTATAGTCGTAAGGTTTGCGGAAACAAAGTTCTGTAGGATGGATTCCCAGAACACCAGAGAAGTGCATAATAGCGCTACGGTTCATGTTTCCATCGTGCGACAGGTCTGTCCAGAACATAACAAGAAGCTGGAAGAGATTCTCACAGACACCATCCAATAATGGTTAGAGCAACACCCCGCGGTCTGCCTGTTCGCTAACAGCAGAAAGATGGTTCCAGATATAGTTCATCATGGCCAGCTAAGCTGTAGTCAGCTGCAGCCCTAAGATTTCGCTTGTAGGCTCCTTTATGTTACGCGACAATGCTAGTATCCGGAATATATAGCATAGAAACCGCTCGTGGATGACATAGTATCTTCGCCGGGTCTGTTCGCGTTGAGGTAGCTCGAAAGGGTAAGGAAGGAAAGATGGGGTCCAGCTCCGAAGCCAGCAACGCAGAACGCGTGGTGTCTGTTTGAGCGTCATTTCGCATCGCTAAATCACGATTTTGCTGGCCTCTAGTATTTTCCAAATAAGCCTCTCTGTCTGTGCTGGGCTCACACATTCGAAACCATTCCAAAGGCCTAGTACAAGATCCTCTAATGTTCCTGCGGAGGGCAATGCTGCAGCTGCGACGATGACATGGATAGGCTTATAAGCGAACCACTTCGGCCATTCACAGCCTCGAAGCCACTCAGTATTCTCGTCGTGCTCCAGCTCTACGTCTAGAGCTACTACGGTACTCTCGCTATTAAAGCGCTGTTCTTCTTCCTCCTCTTCATCCTCCATCCGCACCAGGTGTTCCTCTTCGCTTGTAGAGTATGGTTGCTCCTAAAGCGCTTGCTAACTAGAGCTGTTACCTTAGGTTGTTACCCAATGTTTCGGCGAGTACGTTGTCCAGCTCTGCAGATAACACTTGTATCTAGATTAGTCTCGAAGACATTCTGGAGCGGTGATGTTGTGTTTTACTTTCGCATGCTGTCGCATCCGATCCCAGTTAATTGTCTTTCTCTCTGTACAGTGTGGACAGCAAAATCCAGGTACAGGTAGAAGAAGATACGAGAGCGGAGCAGATCCATCCTAACGAGGCACCAGATCCTCAAAAGACTGTGCAGCAGGCATGCCGTCAAATCGTGCTATTGTCATTCGCCGTAGTTTGAATGGAACATAGTAGGAAGTTTGAAGGTAGGCATCCAAGCGCGTGAGAGGTACTGCGGTACAACAGCGGGTGCAGACGATTACTTTTTCGCTTGCGACAAACGTGATATAGTCTAGAGCAACTAGGTTATGTGGCTACAAGATATCGAATGTGAATTCAGCGACTAATAGCTTTAGTCTAGGCGATCGGCACTACGTACAACGTGATTATCGATAGACGCTAGTGTTGACAGGATCCAATTTGTTGCCATCTCTAACTACACTTTAAACGGTTACAATTATCAACCAAGAGCAAGAACATAAAGGTAGCTCTACTGTAGCTAATTGTACCTTAGTATTAAGAGTATAATAGTTTAGGAGGCTTACGCTAGCACTAAAACGCGGAAATTAAGGGGCGATTCGCGCTAGACTATAATAGGCGAACATCAGCATCTGATCCGCGTTGCATACGTGTGTCTTTGGATCAGGATGCGTAATCGCCCGTCTAGGATGTATCAGGGGCCTATTCACGTAGCATCATATACTAGGTCAGAAGTATTCAAGCCCAGTGCGCTTAAGCGGCCCGTCTTTTGACATATTTGGCGGTCTGAGTGAAAGCATTTTACTACTTTGAGATGGGGCACGAGCGCGACATCATTATCCCATCTCCCACCTCGATTCTAACACCGGTCAATTCCTTCACGCAACCTATGAAATCACAAAATTTGTAACCCCGCGGCTCTATTTCATTGAGGCCTTCTCAACCGCGTCATGTTTACGGAAGATACACCAAAAAGATACCGAGCATACTGCCAAAGCCCCGGCAATAGATGCGTAGACGATGACCAGCCAGGGATCCCGCGCTGCTGGACTGATGGCAATGCCCAAAATTGAACCCAGACATGCGCTGAGTTGGACCATAGCCTGCACGACACTTCTCATATCCTTTGGCGCATGGCTATATGAATACTGGCTAGCGGTGACCAGGCCGAAGATCTCGGCAACTGCCAGCGCCACATATACTGGCAGTTGCGCCCAGATATTGATGTCGTTGGGTATGCGACCATTTTCTGAGGCAGGACAAGCAAGGGGTGCGTCGTAGCAGGGACCGGTGCTATAAATCAGCTTTTGAAGTCCCGACGCATACGCCATTGCGCCACCGCATATCAAGAAAGCCACAGCGATCCGCTTCATGGGACCGAATTCGATGCAGCGTTTGGCTAGGAAGTTGTACAGACCCTGGATAATGGGGCCAAAGACGACGCAAGCAACGCCAGCCATGGCTTGAATCATGTCGTTGGGTACACCGTGAAGCTTCATCTGCCCAGCTTGGGAGATGAGATTGTTATGCATTTGCGTAATGGCAAGGTAAAAGAACAAAAATGAGAAGCTGTAAGGTTTGAATTCGTTAGTACAGATATGCGCTCTCAGTCAGAGGAGCAAAGAGAGTGAGGACCCACATAACGCGGCAAGCAAGTAAGCCTTGCTTCAACTCATCCACAAAGCTGTCATCCCAAGGAACATCGACTGCTCGAGACTGTCGTTGATAGCTTTGCTTCGTGCGATCGAGATCAAATCCACTTCGAGCTGCCAAGTTCAATACCCGCAGAGCTTGGGGTAGGCAGTTCTTCCCTGGGGTTATTCTGACTAGAGGGAGATTTCGAATCAGCGTTCTACATGGTAAGACAATTGCCCAAGGCCAATAGTATAGGCTGCAAGCATACGCGTTTCTACTCTAGGGTCTTAGACGAAGTGGCGATGGCGAGAGCTGGACGTACGCAAAGTGTGAAAGGAGTGAATTACCAAGTCTGGAACGAAAAAGAATAAGCAGTGCAGTTGCAACAAGCAACGATACACATGCCATGAGATACGATGTCCAGAATCCAATCTGTCGCTCCAAGAAGGTGGCTGGTATGGAAGAAAGGGAAGCAATGTTTGTAAACCTGAGTCGCTGTCAGATGATGAACAATTAATACCATGAATGAGAAAGATGCCACTTACCAGTAAAATGTGTTGTACAAAAGTTGCAAAGTGCGAGAGCCATTCACGACTGCGAGCTTACCGTTTTTCTGGCAAACCACTTGTGGCTTGTGTTTCGGTAGCTGATCACCTGTATTTGCGTGTCAGCGCCGTTCGGTATACACCGTAGCCCGTGGATGCATGTCCCACCTATGAAAGGCGAGATGGTAGCCTTGATAGCTCCAACGCCTAGTGCAATGAGAACCATTGCTGCCAGCAGGCCTGGTAAGCCTGCTCCATGGTCTAAAGCGACTGGCAGTGACGTTGCCAACATGACAAGGTTTCCACACAACGACAAGCTACGTTTCACGTACAAGGTCAGCTGTGCGGACCTCAACCAATGCGAGAAGTGACAAAGTAGTAGAACAAAAAAACTCAAAATGAGCTATCGATAAATTGGAAAAAAGCGGTCCCAATGAGAGTTACAAAGAAGCTTACCACAAGCCAAGTAACAGTGTGTTGTATCGCCCCAGCCGCATATCTGAGAGGAAAGCGAACACCAGCGGACTCAGGAATTGGAAGACGAAGAAGACATTGGATATGGCCGTTGCAGTTGACTGCCCAAGGCCAAGTGCTCCGGGAACAGCTGGAACGCCTCTTTTATTCTGCATATAGTTTTCTATCTCAAATGGTGCATCAGTTCATAGGAAACGGATGACGATAGATTTGTAGTTATTACTCACGCCACGTAATGATCGTTGAATAGTAACCAAACCTCTCCGCAGCTCCAAGAATGGCGGCGGCCCAGGCCTCGAAGGGTACTTTGCCAATGATGTGCGGAAGGTTTTGTATTTCGTCTTTGGTAGCTTCTCTACCTTGCGATGCGATTGCAAGGACTGACGGCACTGGCTCTGCTTGGCCCTTTTCTCCGCCGTTTTCCATGTTGGCTATTCTGCGAGAAGCACGGCGTTATTCAGGGGACAAGATTGCTGCAAGATGGTCTTCCCGGTACCATAAAACAAGCTGGGGAGGTGGGCCGCCGTACGTACAAGCTGTTTTCCAGTGGAGCCTGCGCAGATCCAATTGGCATTCCCAAGGCCGGACTTGTTACCAGCGGTGTTCCAAAACACTCATTGACCGAACCTTCCAAGGTTGTGTGTCATGTATTGGTGCTTGACACCTTTGATACTTGCCGACCGCCACTGGTAGGACACAGAGCTTCCGATTGGCTCTTTGATCCGAAGGCGTCTTTTGGAAGGCACTGCATGCCAAGAGGCCAAGAGATGATAAAAATGCCTCAAAAGCACTCTGCTGCAGGTGCGCACGAAGTCTACTAGGTTTCCTCATTGAGAGGGTATCTAGATGACTATGAATCATTCCGCGCTTGGTCCACTTGAAACAGAGCGGTCTACAAGGTGACTTCCACTACCGTAGGACCATAGTGCAGCGCAATTTGTGTTATTCCTAGCGTCTGCTCTTCTTTCTCAAATGTAAAAGTGTCGATAATTTGACTCTGAGCTTCCAAATCCTTGCACTCCTCAGTACTTCCTTTCTAATGGCGTCAAACACAGCTCCGACGAAATTTCACATTGGGTACAATGACGCAACAGTCAGGAATTTCGAGCTACGAAATGCTTCTACGTGCTTGCAATATCTGCTACCAACGTTGCATACCCTACCTCCCACCTTTTCACTTCTTGACGTTGGATGCGGCCCGGGAAGCATAACCTTCGACCTGGCATGGCGCTTTCCTCAAGCCAAGATCATCGGGCTGGACCAAGATCGGGCCATCATCGAACGAAACCAGGCAAAAGTGAAGACTTTGGCTCCTGCCACCAAGTTGGAGTTCCGCGTGGGCGATATCCTGAACCCAAAATCATTCTTGACAATGGATGAGATTGGACATTTCGATGTAGTCCACGAACACACAACACTCATCTGCATACCTGATAATACCGCTGTACTCAAGCAGATGAAGCTGCTTGCCAAATCGAATGGCGGCATCGTAGCCTGCCGCGACGGTGATACACAATCACAAGTTGTCTATCCACCTTGTCCTGAGACGGCGGAGCTCCAGGAACGAATCTATCGCATGAACGGTCTCGAGACGCAGACTGGTCGCCGGCTGATGACAATGGCGCTGGAGGCGGGCTTCCGCAAAGACCAGATTACCGCTTCGGCAAGTGTCCTTTCCAACATCACGGCCGAGGAGCGGCAAGCATATGCAGGTTCTATGTTAAACATGCTGGCCGATGAAACCTCGGAGTACCGTCAGGCTGCGGCCAAGTTTGGCTACACGGACGAGCAGGTCGAGGTATTGAGGGAGAATATGCGAAGGTTCATTGCGGCCGAAGATGCTTGGAGGTTGTTGATTTGCACAGAGATTATATGTAAATTAGACGAGTCAGCCAAGTAGATGTGCCATCACAGATACATACTGCATTCCAACTCCTCTTCTTTCGCTCAAGTCCAGATTGCTCAACTACGAAGGTATCGCATACAACAACTCTTAACGCCAACTATGCGCATTTCACCAGCTAAAAGCTTCATCGATAAGCACATACGCGTGCGTGCGCTCGCCGCTTTTCGCAAGTTGAGTGACTTTGACCCGCACATCGTCTGCCAAACCCGGAGGACCTGATACCACAATAGCCAGTAGCCCCTTACTACCAGTGCCGTCATGGTCGATTAGTTCCTGGGAGATAATAGAGTCCAAGTTGAACCGCTGCCCGACAAGTATTTCCACCTTGACGTTAGAAGGGAAGGCGTTTAGAGTGGGCGTCAGATTGTTGACCAGACCAGACTTTCGACTAGACCAGAACAGCTTCGTATATTTCGTTTTGCTTTGTCTGAGCAAAGGCAGACATGCTGTAATGCCTACGCCGCCTGCAATACACAGCATGCTGCCGCACTGCGCAAGCTGGGAATAAACTTGGCCAGAGTGGTTGTACGGACCGTCGATGACAACGCGCAAACGGACCTGCTTGCTGTCCGAGCCAGAAGCTCTGGTTGTCAAAGCTTTCGTCACACCCCCTCGAGTGCGCGCAAAGAATGTCGTAATCGAAGTATGGCGTCCAGAACTTGCATCGCATATAGCCGCAGGTGTAGTAGTGTGCTCGACAGGCCTCTTCTCATGATTCGCATCTAGACCAGGACTCGAGTTCGCATCCTCGGTCTCACTCGGATGCAAGTGTTCCTGCTGGACATTGGAACTTAAGCCACTGACGGAGAATGGGTGGGTCTCCCAAAAGCGCCAGCTGAGGGTCGGGAAGCAAAGGTACGCAACGCCAGTATTGAGGGCTTTGCCTTCTATGTCGATTCGTATGTACTCTCCATCCACGTCCGGGATCACAGTGACAATGGCTGTGCGACTGCCTTGAAAGATCATCCGACCAATCCGAACCAGATGCTCAAGCGCCCAGATTCCCGCTGGCATAAACATCCAGATCTCATAACCCCAGTTGTATTCATAGACATACCAGATGTGGTAATAGTAGCCGATGAGGAACAACAAGGAGAGGGCGATGTGGGAAACAATGAAGAATTCGTAGAACTTGTGCCGGATCTGAGGGAGAGAGAAAGGAATAATACAACACACGGCAACGGTGCCGACGATACCCCAGATCCAGTACAGGCGCAGTATCTCGTCGGCGTATGTGCCGGCTTTGACGTAGTGGCCCCATAGCATAGCTGAGTGAATCACGGTTTGGATGACTGCCCAGTATCCTAGCCAGCGGTGCAGCAGAAGGTATGTGCTATAGCTCCAATCGGTGAGGTACAACAGGAAGTTGTTTCGAGATGAGAAGAGGAACAAGGCCACAACGTTGCCCATGGCCATTGTTCCGGCACGATCACCCATGCTGCCGACAGTTTGTATGGCCCTTGATGTGTAGCTGGCTTGGGGCTGCGTGATGGAGTATGGAGCTATCAGGAGGATGATGTTGAGGAAGCTGATCAGGAGTATGTAAAGACTCTGCCCCCGATTTGGTAAACCTATCCCTCCTGCCACAGGCTTGCGATGATTTCTGCCAAAGATTGGAGGATATATCAGCATCGACTTCATGTAGCTCCAGCCATGGCTTGCTGCTATTCCTGGAATGAAGCGTAGGAGAGAAAGTAGGATGGGCAGACAGATGGCTACAATTGTGACCACGAGCCTAATATAAGTTAGCTTCGATCGCCCCCTGAAGGCCTCGCCTCTCTCTTGACGCAGTAGCTCTACTCACGTCATTGTGCTATGACCTTTCTCGTTGACTTCAAAGTCTGAGAGATAGTTGTACTGCAATTGCCACTCCACAGGGCTCACAAGCTGCGTCTCGTTCAGAACGTCGCTGCCGCCAGTGGTGATGGCTAGAGGGCTCGATACCCTGTATGGTACTAGGTTTTCCGGAACCGATTCTGACATAGAGGTCGTTGCGTTACTGGCTGTCGCATCGTCCTCATCCTTGCGTGCGGCAGCTAATGCGTCCTGGTATGACATTACGGGCACATACTGGTAATCTCCTAGAGTGCCAGTTCCGAGATGGGATACCCAGTAATCTTCGAGCAGATTGGCGGGCGGTTTGTCGCTCAATGCGCAGTAAACGTCGATACAGAGAGCCATGGTCTTGAGAAAAGGAATGTCTTGGACGAAGCATTCCGGCGGCGTTGTGACGGGATTGTGCGCTGTTCCGTGGTTCTCGCTAGGGACCGACGGCGTGCATGACAGCGTCTGTTTTCGAATGACGCTGCGGCAGGCAAAGCTACACGGCGGGTTGTATAGAGTTTTGCCGTACCCTATGAGGCCGGTACCATCGGCTCTGACACTTTTCGTGCATAGTAGCAAAGTGGTCAGACTCGAAACGAGCCAGACGCGTAGCTGCACCATGGTGGTTCGGTATTTCAGATATCGTAAAAGCTGGTGAGAGAAAACGTGGAAAATAGAGGGTTGAGGAATCAAGGCCTCATGCCGTATTTTAAGAAGTCGTTTCCCTGTATGTTTGATGCATATGATCTTATACTGTGCCACACCCAGGAATCTTCGCGCATTGAACCAACGATTTGTTCTAGATAACAAACCCACGACGTAAGAAAGAGGAAGCGATGCTTTACGCTACAAAAAGCCTGTAGAGCGCTAGGTTCTGAGCGATTGTCACGCCTTGTGATAGTGGCTGCTCCAGATATGCCGTCCGAGTCCCAACTCTATGACTTGCGCACATGAGATCTGTCAATCCAGAAAGCATTCGACATCGTGGTGAGAGCCTTTGAGCTAATTTCACCCCCGTTTGCAGGTCTTGGAAAGTCTTGGTTGTCTTGGACTCCTTAGCGTGAGCAAGTTGGCTGAAAGCATGCCTCGCTTGACCTCCAGATGCGCCCCAACTCTCTCACTGCATAGAAGCTAAAAAAAAAAGCCAAGCAGCGGCACAATGGCAGGATGTGGTCTTCAGTATATTGTGCTTCGCTATCCGTGCGCTTCTATAACCTCCCAATAAATAATGCCGATGCCCACGGCAGCCATTGGTGTGGTATTGATGAACTTGAGAAGTGTGAGGGCTGATACGGTGGGTGACGGCGCAATTTGGCCGGTCCGACACTCCACCCCTGCAAACACGTGAGCACTATAATAACTGTTGCCCACCCTAGCACCAGGGTAGAGCTGATTTACAGCCGGTATATTACTAACTATACAGCATGATGAATGAGCTCGATCGAGGATCAAGGCTTTAAAGAGGGTGATGGTGTGCACCTATTCAATTGTTGAGCAGAACGCGGCCGGGTGTCAAAAAGCCGATAACAACAGGCACTGCAGCAGCAACAATAACTATCGGCACTTTCTATGTTGAACATATCCGGGAAAATACGCCTTGATAGTCATCAACACCACCAACACGAGTAAGCATGGATCTATTCCCAAACCGTCCATTGCATCTGTCTTGGCAAGGCTTGAATTATGGCTGTGGTTTGCCCGCGGAGTTGAACTTTGCTGTTGACCGAGGGACAGGCAAGCAGAAGGAAGAGGACGGAATGTAGTACACGGGCTACAACAACGAGCCGCGACGTGTGCTTGCGTTCCGATTGTAGACAAGGTACGATACGGGAAGATAAGTTCGTTGCTTCGCAGGAAGTTGCGATTAGATTGGACGATAAAATCTGCAACTCAAATGGAGGGACCTATGCAGGAAAGAGAGGTTGTTTCCTATATACTAATCATCTTCGAGTTTGTAGTTGAATTTCTCCCTGACCTGTTGAACCAGTTCAAGGCACTCTTGTCTGCCCTTCCTGCTAGCCACCGTGATGTAACCCACGCACCAAAGCTCGCTGGAATCCGGACCCAGCACTCTCTCCCCCTTTTTTATAATAGTCTGATGGTGCACGACGTGCTTTCGGAGGTGTGGGTGTGCCGCCAGAAAGTCCTCGACAGCATCATTGGACGCCATGATGCCTGCTCGCGTTGGTGGAAGGACAATGACGCCCAGCACGTATTGTGGCTTGCTGTGGAGAAAAGGCTGTGCCAGAATCCGCACCCTCTCATTCTCGCGTGAACCCAGGCCCAAGAGGAGTCGGATTGCGTAGTAGTCGACGCCATGCGCGAGGAGAGCAGCAACGCTGTTGACGTACCCGGGAGATCGGGCATTGACCTCATGTAGATAACATGATGAGGTTTCCTGGGTTTCCACACGATCCGACACGTGCATATCCACGATCCCGTCAGCAGACCGCTGATAATAGTGTGCCCGCGAATTGCGCACGCGTGCTTCGCAGTGGAAGACACCGGACTGGAAACCGAGACGCGAAATGCTGGCCGTCAAGCCATGTTTCAGCACCTCTTTCTCGTCAGCCGGCAAGTTGGTCGGGACGTCCATGAGTGTTTCCATGAAGTTGGCTGCCGGGGCGCTGATCTCGCGATCGGGACGATCCGCTGAGCTGGGAAAGTCGTCTGAGATGTCGCAGAAGAGTACTTTGCCGTCCAAGATGATGAAATTTGCATCAATCTCGGGCCCGTCTACGTAGGGCTCTATGACCACCTTTGTGCTGCGATGGGGCGAAAGCGCGTGCCTAGCCGAAGCACGATGTACGGCGGCATACAGCTCACCTCGATTCCGTACCTTGGTCACGCAATCGCTGTTCCACCCACTACACGGCTTAACGATGAGTGGAAACTGTAAAGAGCTTTCCTCCTCGGCAAGGATATTGTCAAGCTCAGCGGTCTCCGTCACCACGAAGCCCTCTTTTGTCGAACCACTAGCGTTTTCCAGTTCCCGAGTTATCCCTTTATCGCCTGCCCGTAGGTACGCCGCCGAGGGTGACGTGGGTAGGCCCAGAATCTCGCAGGCTCGAGCTATCAGCGGGAGTCGGACATCACTGATGGTCACGATTCCATCAACCTTGTAAGGATAAGATTTGACGGCTTCAACAACTCTTTGTGTCAGGCCGTCATCGCCATCAACACTCATGGGTATGAAAGCCTCACGATAATGCGCGTATGGACCGCTGTCGTCCTCGAGCCAATGTCCAGGTCGATCGAGCACAACAAGTGTGATTCCCAAAGACCTGGCGGCCTCGTAGAACTGACGACTTGATTCGATATCAGCACGGCCCTGGACCCAGAATATTCGGGATCGTGTCGGAGCCTGATTGATGATCCAAGGTACCGAAAGCCGCTTTGGGAACTCCTCATCGAGGTCCCGACGCAGAAGGTTCACGCCGTGGGACTTGGTCTGTACACTTGCGACAACACCACCTAAGGCCTTCTCAAACAATCCAATGCGGTCTTCAGTCAATGCCGTTGCACTTCCCTGGTCTGGATTGGCTCCAGACACGCTGGAAAGTGGTTCCAAGAATGACACGGCAGTATCTACATTTTGGGCATCGTGGAGTCTGTAAGTCAAGAAGTCCGAACGTGCGATGAACCCAGAAGTTCTGCTGAAGACAAGTCTGAGGATGGTCGTGGCATGTTTTGCCTCATTGACAGTGGCCGGGACTGAGTCGTCCGCAAGTGCGTCAAGAAGCTTGATGAACTTGCTCGCGAGCCGCCCAGAATAGGCGTTGAGGCTGACATGTGTTGCGGAAATGTCGGCTGAGAGTACGTCTGGGGTATTGGTAGTTACTTCTAGGTCCCAATACCACAAAGCTTCCAGAAATGACTGGCCGGTTGGAGTCAAATCAAGCCTCCGCAGAAAGACTGCTATGTATCAGCTTGCTGCACTAGCTAGACGAAAACATTTCGTTCAAAGAGATCAATTACCCGTTGTTTCATCTTTACTCCAGGAGAAGAAAGTACTTGTTGACCCTGATACTGTTGTCGATGTAAGTTGTTGCCAGAACATGAGTGTGCTACGACCATGCTTACCCATGCTTACTCGGCTTCACTTTCCCTTTTGTCCTTTATGAGATATGTAGACAAATTCGGCTATCCACAAAGGCCGTCAGGGTTCGGCGTTTTAGAGGACAAGCGATTACAAACGAGCAAACCAAGGCTACTGCGAGACAGAATTTACGGGTAACACGGCAAACTTCTCGCTGCCGACGTCGCAACTCTACTTTAGTCTGTAGGATGCTTTATGGGTAGCAGGAAGTATTTCTTGTCTCCGTTGGCCGGAACGACAGCTAGACGGCCGAGGTAATTTATCGGACGTACGCACGCAATTGCATTCTGAATGCACAGCTACTTCGCAGCTTATGGGTTGCATACTATAGGACTAGTCCTTAGGCCTGCAGGTGGCGCTGGTAATGTTTTAGAAAAATTCGGTGACTGTGTGAAAGTGTTCAGTCGCTGCCGATTCGTCCAAGAGCGGCCCGATAATATGCTCAATTATAGATTTTGGGCGTTGATGCCTTGTTCAGGGCGTTGCGGCCGTTTGAGCATATTTTCTAAGCGGAAAATGCACGTCTGCAGCCAAGACTTTGACTACTTTAGGTATGGGGTAACACATGTGTAAACCTTGACATGACTATTGTTTTTGGCGTCGCAAACGCACCGACAATCGCTTACATGAGCCATTCACGTACAGACCGACATGTTCTACTCTCAAAATGCAATAAATTGTGGTTCCGGAGGCAGGTGCCCTTTAACACTACTAAAGGTGCCTTGTACAGCCCGTTCCCAAAGTAACACATGTTGTATTTAGCTCTACTTCATTCCAGTTGGTAAACTTCCTAGTCATACACCGATCAAGCTTTCGCATTTCCATCACCCTCTTTCCGACCACCAAGCCTCTCCTCATGGCGGTTTTGGACAATGTCTTCCGCGGACCACATTCCGTGGCGGAGTATTTCAATCCAGAGAGCAATCCCCCCTTGCCCTTGGTCGAGATACCAGATCGTCTCAACCCGTTTCGGAAAGACAATGTCCGGATATACGCAAAGATGCTCACTTGTCTGCCAGCTCAGAATGTGAAGTCTCTACCTGGTAAGTCATCAGCACCAAGCCCAGCAGTAATTCAAGTCCCCTCTCGAATCCAACAGCAACAAGCTTGTAAGCATAACATAAGCCTGTCTGTCTTTCAGCAACCATTTTTGTGCTTCTGATAGAGATGCTGTAAAATAATGCTAAAGGTGTTAAGGCTGCAGATGCACTGCGTCTACACATTGAATGTGCCGACTTGGTTCTGCATGAGAAAACGGGCATGAAATATTGTCATGAATGATGACGATAATGTGCCTGGTTTCTTCACAGCAAATGACTAATTTCTACGCGCAGCCCTACACATGCTGCGTATGGAACCGAGAGCGCAGAGCCGAAAAATTGCAGAAGCGAGCTCAGGTTCGACCATTCTATCCTTGGGTATCCTGGCTCGAGTATTGTGGGGAAATGAGGACGTGGAAGCGCACGTAACAAACAAGAAGTCGGTGGAATCGCTGAATTTGCTACGCTTTTTTGGCATCAAGCCGTAAGTCCGCTGTGAAAGTTACCAGAAGGGAATTCTCCTGATCTTGTGGCGTGGATTAGATGTCTTTATGGAGGACTGCCGCAACAGGAGCCGACTGATCCAACGGGAATCATGGCCAGGTTGAGAAGAAGAGCAGTAGCAGCGAGTAATGACATGGTGTATCTGGGCCAATACGATAACCACAACAATTGGAAAGCGCATGCGGCATGGACGGGACCTCAGATACTGAGACAACTCCCAGAGATCAACGTCTTCAGCACAACCGTTGGAACAGGAGGTGAATTGCTTTTTTCTCTTTGATTTCTGGAACACAGCTTCAGATAAGCAAGACAAACTAAGCTAACTTGGAGTTCTCCGATGAAGGTTGCATAGCCGGTACGGGGATGTATCTGAAATCCCAGAAACCTTCTACTACAATTTTAGGGTAAGGCGACCATGTCCCATTTATCATAAGATGATGGTATTAGTATACGCTGATGCAACCATTGAATGATAGCGTTTTCAATGCTCTCGGAGACCCGACTCCAGGGCCAAGGTACTTTGATGGATTCCAGAGCTCCGCGTTTCCCTGGCAAGAAACGATCGACTCATGCGTGGAGGTATCATCAGAGAGTGCTTATCGCATGTCAATGAGGTTATCACGAGAGGGTCTTATCTGTGGTCCTTCGTCAGGGGAGGCACTTCACGGCCTTCTGCAATATCTCGCCGAGTTGAAAAGATCTGAAAGACTGACAGAGCTGGTTGACAAGCAGACTAACGAGATTTCGTGTGTCTTTACTTGCTCGGACTTACCCTACCAGTACATATCCGGGTACTTTGAGAGGCTTGAACCCGATGACTTTCCACCAATCGAGAACGACGTGAGTAGGTCTCTTGATAGAATGTTTCGAATGGCTTCGTACTTACCTGCTCTCGATCGCTGACACGACCTTGTTACTAGGTACTGCTGCAATGCGATCAAGGAAGGCATGACTTTCGATGGATCTTGGATGGCGAACAGGCAGTTGAGCTGCTGAGTGCTGCACCTAATCGTGGGTCAGATGACGAGCATTCTCCGGAAACCCCCATCGAAGGCCATGTCCAGCGCAGTGGCTTAATAAGCGGAGTGTCGGCATATTTTGGGTGTTGGCATGGTTTGCTGCGCATGCGCAAAAGATGTGTCATACCGAGGAGACTACATCCAATTCATCGACACACGCAGCCGAATTCACCCACACTTGTCCTCGATCTCCGGAACAGCAACGATTACGAAGAACTTCATATCCCTGGTTCGCTCTCCGCACCATTACCGGGACTCTTCCAGGGTCTGGGAGGCGGTGACCTCTTTGGTGATGCCGAGGCTGTTCATATGCTGTGTACGCGCATGCAAAAGTGGTTGCAAGGTGCTCAATTATCACGAATTCTCGCTGAAGCTGTTCGGGACCGGAGACCAGTCATCTTGCTGTGCTATGATGGTCTTGCGTCGCAATTAGGTAGTTCTGACCTTCGGCAGAAGGGAATTGAGGCTTTCACGGTTAGGGGAGGATTCCAAGCGTTGTGGTCGCGGTATCAAAAGCAAGCTAATGCATGAATATCAATAGCTAGCGGTTCTCAAGTTCGAAGGAAGGGATATGAGAAGTCTTATTAATCGTGCTTCGGCGATGTTGTGAGATTGTACAATCTGACGACAACACACGAAGCGGCCACAGCAGAAACTTCCCTGGCCCTTCATCCCGCGTCAACAATCCCTATCTAGTTTGCAACAGATAAGTATCTGGCACCTTCTCTACTCGAAGATGCCCATTCCCCGCCTTTTCTGATGCTTGCTCTCGCCTCCATGCCATTATCATGTTCTGCAGTACATCTGTAGCGATCCGGTGAAGGAATCCGCAGTGTTCCTAAACAAGCGCCTGAGATCGCGAGCGGGGTTGGAAAGTTGGGTTGCTGGATTACATGCAGGAGACTCCAAAACCAGAGACTAGAAAGAATTTCCTCTCCTGTGTTCGTTCGGCGTTGGCGGGCAACGACGTATGCTACGTTCTATTGGACGCGTGGTGCGCGGTACACGACGCCGAGAAGTGGTATTGGGGAGTATGGCTCTCACGGTTCCGCTGCAGCTTCTTCTCGCCCCAGGAGGAAAATGGTCGATCATGGTTAATCGTGCTCTTTTTTATTATGAACGTGTGTTTGTCGCCCCCATAGCTACATGCCCATGCTGTGTGCTCCATGCCATATCCGGATACAAGAATCTGTCGTACAGAGTGCGTACATGCCCGCTTCGGTATTGTAACGGTTCTAACTAGTACGTACTACGCTGTAGTTAGTTAGCTCACCCAAGATAAGACGCCTTATAAGCTTATTAGCTCTTATCTCTAGATAGACAATGTAGTCTCTCTTTCTTAAATTCCCTTATAGTTATAAGCCCGGCTTACCGTTAATTAACTGCATTTACATCCCGCTTTAGTTAAGATTTACTATTATAATTAATCTAATAGTAGAAGTCTATCTTAATAATAGTAGCTATTGTTAGCTACTACTATAGCTATAACTATTAGTAATTATTTAATTACAAAGATAATAGTAATTCTATTAGATTATAAGTATTAGTAGAAACGTTAGCTACTTATTATAGTCTAATAGGCTAACTTAGTTCTACTTTAGCTTTACTTATTTGCCTTAACTAGAATTTTAAGAACTACTACCTTAAAAATAAGATTCTAACTCTCTATATACTATCTTACTTATTATATATTCTCTAGCTACTTAATGTAGTCTACTTTTTACTACTAAAGCGTAAGTACTTCTAACGCGTTAGAAACTTAGTATACTAACGCGTCTTCTATATTAATAAGAAAGATTTTCTCTCTATCTTTAAGAACGTATTTTTTAATATATTTATAGAGTAGAACTATTAAAAGGCCTTTAAGGTAATAGAGCTAGTCTTTATTAATATATAGGTTATATTAGATTACCTTAAAGTGTAACTATATACTCTACTAGAACCTCTTCTTCTAGAAACGCTATAGTAGTTAAAGACTCTAAGTAATAC
>ML975517.1:0-19347 GCA_010015605.1 Decorospora gaudefroyi
CAGATGTACCAGCGTGCGCTAGCGGGGAAGGAGAAGGCATGGGGGCTGGATCACACATCGACACTCGCCACGGTCAACAACCTGGGCAACCTCTACAAAGCCCTAGGCAGGCTCGAGGAAGCAGAGCAGATGCTCCAGCGTGCACTAGACGGTTACGCGAAGGCTATCCATCCTGATAACCTCTTTACTTACGTCCCAGCGCTAAACAATAAGGGGGCCTTTGCCGCTCTACGGAAAAGCCAAGGCTGTATAAAGGAAGCTAAACATTGGTACTCGCAGGCTCTCCTGGGATACGAGAAAACTTTTGGGGAGCGCCACAAGAAGTGTCAGGCCTTGCGCGATAATCTGGCAGCTCTAGCGAGCGAGGACGAAGAAGAGCAAGACGCCTCTACCAGCAGAGTGCCGGTGCAAGGCCGTTCCTCTACGCACAGCGAGGCTGACGTTAGGTTGTCGTCGACTAAGCCAGCTTTAAAGCGACGCAGACTGCTCGAGAAACTTAGGTAGAAGCATAGGTAGCGTAAGGCCTAATAGCAGTAAACATAGCACGAACATGGACTTAGCCAATAGGTAGAAGTTGGAGTATGTTATCTACGTTGACTACAAACGCTAGAGCTGGTCAAATAGCAAGCGCGCTAGCGACGAGGGCTGGTGCCTTTCAACACTAAAACGAAGTTACGTGTTGGCGTTAGCAGCGTCTTGTCGAGTATGGAGAGTAGGAGTAAGCAGTACGCAATGCCTGCTAACATCCTAGAACAGCTAGTGCGTTCTATTCCTAGATGTTCTAAAGCAGCGATACAGTGATGGCTAAGACGGCCAACTTGGCATAGCGCGGTATATGATACATGTCGCTTGAGCTTTGTTTCGCTTTATGTAAGCGTACTAGATCGCGGCGCTAGTTTCCATTATCCTTGGCATAGTAGGCTCGACGCGGAGAAACTGCCGGAAGGGACTGTCTGTGTAGCTGAATGCACTCAACACGTAGGACGATGTATCTTAGCCATCATCCTATTGCCTTAGCGGTCCGAGCAACGGCAATACATAAGTTAGTGTGGCGATGCAGGGGTGCGAAGGGGAAGAGTCTGCAAATGCCGCGCATGAAACGGTCAATAACACGACGAAGACGACCGTATGTTTTGTACTACGCACTGCCTAGCGGAGGAAAGACGTCTAGAGGGCAAGACTACGTCAAGTGCAGCTCGACAAGGTCACGTTGAAAGAAAGCAGAAGCATAGATAGCAAATTCATCTCGGTGAGGCGGGTTTCTCGGTTATACGGGATGGACGTTACCGGTACCTCACAACCACTCATCACACTCATCTTTCCGCGCTAGTCGTGGGAAGTGGCTTGGACTCGCACTGTTCGATCGATTGTGCTTGACGCACTGTATACTACGCCTTGATATTTGCTGGCTGCTTGAAATACTTGCTAGGGATGAAGGGCATCTTCGTGACGACGGCCTTCCGCTTCCTGCCACGAACGAGAACCTCAACTTCGGTCCCTGCCTTGTGCATACCGTCCTTGACGTACCCCATAGATATGTTCTTCTTGAGTGTTGGTGAAGGACAGCCGGATGTGATGGTGCCAATCTTCTCACCCGCCTCGTCCACAATCTCGGCACCCTCTCTTGCTGGCGAGCCTTCGACGATCAGGCCAACACGGCGCCGTGATACACCGCCGCCTTCCGACTTTTTCTTCAGCTGCTGCAGAATGACTGAGTCCCCATGAAAGCCACCCTTGGCACGGCGGTCCTTGCCGATGATCCAAGAAAGGCCAGCCTCGACGGGCGTTGTGGTGTCATCTAGGTCGTGGCCGTACAGACACATGCCTGCCTCCAGCCGCAGGGTGTCGCGCGCCCCTAGGCCGGCGAATCGCAAGTCATCTTTGGCCGAATCGAGCAGGAATTGAGTAACGGCCTCGGTAGCGTAAGAGGGGATGCTAATCTCGAAGCCATCTTCACCAGTGTAGCCACCACGACTGACGAGCACCTCAGCATCGGTGCCCGTGATGGTCGCGGCGGTGCATTGGCCAAAGTACAGTGACTTGAGGTCCTTCTTTGACTTGTCATCTAGCACGCGGGAGAGAATGTCGGCGGATAGAGGGCCCTGGAGCGCAATCAGACCTTGGCCGTCCAGAATCTTCCACGTGACATGCTGGTCGGGGTGCGCATTCTTCCATGCCTCCAGTTGCGCCTGGAAGTACGCCGTGTCCTTCTCCCTGCAGCCAGCGTTGGTGACGACGTAGAACTTGTCAGCAAGTCGCGTGACAACAGTGTCATCGACAATGCCGCCTGTCGAGTGCAGCAGTGTCGATAGCGTGGACTGGCGCTCGGGTAGCGAAGAAAGTGAGGATGGGGTAATGCTCTCGAGGAAGGCTTCGGCGCCGGGGCCCGAAAAGTGGTGCTGGACCCTTGATCGAGTGTTAGCTGGGGCGCGTGGTCCGGACAACTCTACCAGCTTACATGTGTCCAACGTCGAATAAACTGGCCTTTTCCCGCGTCCAGTTGTGTGAATCGATAATGCTCAAATCGCTATACTGCACAGGCATCGAGTATCCGCCAAAGGGGACAAACTTGGCACCGTACTTGCTGTGAAGCTCATACAGGCCGGTCTTGCTTGCTTTCTCCTTGGCTGGTGCAGATGAAGCAGGTCGCACGTGTTGCTGCGACAGTTGTGCCAGCTTGCGGGGTCGTGGGGTTTGACGTGCGAGTGGTCTTGTCGCGTACTGGGTGTTTTGTAGCAATTCCGCCCTCTGAAGTCGCACTCCACAGCCATTGACAGCGGGCCGCAGCACCGCAACAGCTTTCTTCGAGGCCATGGCGACTGTGTGGGGAGGAAATGCTGTGTCAACGCTGCTGGGCGGGTACGCCGCTCTATATACCATTCCATACCATGCATGCAATGACGGCAGCAGCAGGCTAATCTGGGCCTAGCGCCCTGAGCTCTGGAGCTTGACAGCCCACTCGCATACCATGGACGTTTCCGGGTATTCTTCCCACCACCGCCTATATCGCGCCCGGCCGCCCAAACCATAGCAGCAACCATGTCCAAGGGCAGCAAGTACCTGCTCGTGTCGCTGCCGACGTCGATCGCGCCGTCGAACCACGCCGACGATGCGCTCACAGCCCTGCGCTCCACCGTAACCAATGACGTGGGCACCACCTTCCCGTTCACGATACCCAACTTCAAGATCGGCACGCTGGATGCGCTGGTTCAGCAGGCAGACGACCTGGCCAAGCTCAACAATGCGTGCGAGGGCGTCGTAGGCAAGGTGGGGGATAGCCTCAGGCAGATATTGGACGGCGACGAGGCCAAGATACAGCAGCAGAAGACGATAAACGACAGTATGTGTGCAAGACACGAGGCGGTTGGCATCTATGAGCTCACATCATGCAGAGCCTGTCGACCAGTACCTGCGCAATTTTCAGTGGAATAAGGTCAAGTACAGGGCAGACAAGCCCATTGCGGACCTGATAGACTCGTTGCAGAAGGTGGGCAGCACAGTCACTACTCGATGCTCCTAGTCTGACATTGGAACAGGAAATACAGGGTATTGACAACGACGTCAAGGCCAAGTTCAGCCAGTACAACCAGACCAAAGGCGCCCTCGCAGCCGCAGAACGAAAGCGCACAGGAAACCTCTCGACCAAGTCTCTCGTCAACGTCGTAAACCCCAAGGCCCTCATCCGCGACTCGGAATACCTCGACACCCACCTCATCGCCGTCCCTAACATGGTGGTAAAGGACTTCTACAAGGCCTACGAAGAGCTATGTCCCATGGTCGTTCCCCGCTCCGCCAACAAGCTCGCTGAGGACGACGAGTTCACGCTGTTTGCTGTCACCACATTCAAAAAGCACTCTGCTGAGTTTGTGCACAAGTGCAGGGAAAAGAGGTGGACGCCGAGAGACTACAAGTACAAGGAGGGCGGGAAAGAAGAGGAGGCCAAGGAGGCGGATCAATTAGCCAAGGACGAGAAGAAGTTGTGGGGCGAGGCGCTGCGGCTGGGACGGACAGGGTACAGCGAGAGCGCCATGATATGGATCCATGCTTTGGCACTGAGGGTGTTTGTCGAGACGGTATTGCGGTACGGTCTGCCGCTTGACTTTGTATGCGGTGTTGTGCAGGTAAGCAACTCGCATTAGCGTCACTGTGTCTGTATGCTAACCACCATAGACGGATACCAAACAAGCCAAAAAAGTCAAATCCAACCTCGATTCCGCATACTCCTACCTCGCTGGCAATGCGTTCGGCCGGGACAGCAAAGGCCGGATCAAGAAGGACGACTCGGCTATCTCGACCGACATGCAACAAGCCGGACATCTGGGCGACCAGGAGTATACTGCATATGTTTACTACGAGTTTGAGGTCCTATAATGAGTTTGGGGCTGTGCGGAGAGAAAAACGTCTCCGTGGCTTGTGACGGAACAGGCTGCAGCCGAGACTTGTAGATATAATATCAAAGGCAATACCACGCATGCATCATTTCCAGGGCGATCTCGTCAAGACGAAAGAACGTGGTGATGCACATGATTTTGGAGGGATTGTAATAGAGATCAACGATGGCGGAATAGAAATGTACTGAAAATATCCCGCTTGCCACGGCAAGGAGTGGTGTTGTCGGACTTAGGATACCAGAGTGACCAGGTCCGAGTAGGTCCGAGCTTGAGGCGGTGGCAGTGCTAGCGTGGTTTTGTCTCCGCAACTTTTCTGAAAAGTTACCACGAGCAGATCCGCGACTCACGATACTACGGCCACAACCGCAACTATGCCATCCACACACAAGAAAGACAAGCCATGGGATACGGATGATATCGATAAATGGAAGGCATGTGCGGCAGATTTGCGCGCATCGGAATAATCACACTAATGCACGCGCAGATCGAGCCCTTCAAGCCAGAGGACAATCTCGGTGGAACCTTCACGGATGAATCTCGCTTTAGCACACTATTTCCAAAGTACCGCGAACAATATCTCAAAGGCTCGTGGAAGGTCATCACACAAGCACTGCAAAGACAGGGAGTCGGGTGCGAGCTGAACTTGGTCGAGGGTTCCATGACAGTATGGACGACCCAAAAGACGTACGATCCAGCGGCGATTCTTAACGCGCGCGACCTGATAAAACTACTCGCGAGAAGCGTACCCGCGCCGCAAGCGATCAAGATTCTAGACGATGAGGTTGCGATGGACATCATCAAGATACGGAATTTAGTGGGCAATAAGGAACGCTTCGTGAAGAGGAGGCAGCGCATATTAGGGCCGAACGGGTCGACACTCAAGGCGCTGGAGCTGCTTACGGAGACGTATCTACTTGTACAGGGAAACACCGTCGCAGCGATGGGGCCATTCAAGGGCCTCAAAACCGTTCGGCGCATAATCGAGGACACGATGCACAACATCCACCCCATCTACGCAATCAAAGAGCTCATGATCAAGAAGGAGCTCGCAAAGGACCCGGAACTAGTCAACGAGAGCTGGGACCGCTTCCTCCCCAACTTCAAGAAGCGCTCGCTCAGCAAGCGACGAGTACCGCACAAGGTCACCGACAAGTCAAAGAAGGTCTACACGCCGTTCCCGCCACCACAGGAGAAGAGCAAGGTCGATCTGCAAATTGAGAGCGGAGAGTACTTCTTGGGCAAGCATGCAAAGGAGAGGAAGGCGCGCGAGGAGAGGGAGGATAAGATGAAGGACAAGATGGATGCAAAGAGGAAGGAGAAGATGGCCGAGTATGTGGCACCGGAAGAGAATGGCGAGAAAAAGAAAAAGAAGCGGAAACGAGAAGAGGGCCAGGAGAAGGAGAAGAAAAAGAAGAAGCGCAGTTCCGAGGTCGATGTCCATGGCGATGCGGCATGAGCATCATTCGGAATTTACGCAAATATAGTACCCGTGGGGCATTATCCTGCCCTTTTCTAGGCTATGCGCTAAGACAGTACCACATCGGGAGAACGAGGCGGTGTTTCGTTCTGTAGATCACGGGCGCATTGCTAACTATGCATCGACAGGTGTTTGTTAGCTGTACAAGTTCAAATACCCACTTCTTTACTACCACCATAGATTCGCATACAATAATTACACCCGTCGACTAAGTTGACTAAGCCCCCGGCTTGGCACTCTAAACTTAGCGACAGGGGCCAAACATCTCGCGTCTCACTTCTTGCCTTGACACTGAGGCACCAACGGAGACTTGCCCATCATGTTTCCTCATTTTTGTAATTTTGCGTTTCTTTCTCCTATCTTCTCACGATGTACATTGTGTCATGGCGTACTTTTCTTTTCGTCGCACATGTTGTGGTAGTCAGCTCAACCATCGTTCTAGATCGGCAATGTTGGCGTGAAAGTCCTCTCCACACCGTCGCCATACAAACCTCACTCGACGGGCTAAAAGAATATGTCCTTCCAACCCAACCCTACAGTCGCTCCACAGCAAAGGCTGAGAAAGAGTCGGAATACGCACCATGGTCCCACCCTCCAATATGCACCTCCACCCTGCCCGGCATCAATGATACCCTCTGCGTCTACACATCCCCCTCCTTCGCCAGCGGCCGCGGAATCTCCCTCTTCACCATCCCCTCCTTAGCCCACCAATTCGCTGCCCTCCCCGCCTTTCAAGCCCCCCTCCCCCCGCACATCAACAAACCAACGCACACGTATCACACGTCCGCCATCCCAGGAAAAGGCATCGGCATGCTAGCCTCCCAAGCCTTATCATTCGGCGACCGCGTAACAGCCCACACACCCGCTTTCATCGCGTACCTGGAATCCGAGCTCTCGACGCCGTTGCGCGAGACGTGGTGGCGCACAGCCGTCGACCGGTTACCGGAAGGTGTGAAGAAAGAGTTTATGGGATTGACGTATGTGTATGGCGATGAGCGGGTTCGTGTTCAGGATATTGTTAAGGCGAATACGTTTCAGATTGAGGTTGGGGGCGTGAATCATTTGGTGGTTTGGCCCGAGACTAGTCGGCTGAATCATGCTTGTGCGCCGAAGTAAGTCCTTTTTTACTTTACGAGTTCTGAGGTATTGTGTGTGTGTGTGGGGATTTAAGAATATCGGATAGAGAAGATTGGATAGAGAAACGTGCTAATGGAGAAAACGTGGTAGTGCTCAGTATGTTATCGATACAGATACACTGACACACTACGTCCACGTCACCCGGCCCATCGCTCCCGGCGAAGAAATAACAATCTCTTGTAAGCCCTCCCTCCCTCCCCCTTCCTCATCAACCCATCCTACACCCCCCTTTTCCTAACCTAACCTAACCCCCACCCAGACACCCCACCCCTCACCCCAACCCAAACGCGCCAATCCCAACTCCACCACGGATTCAACTTCATCTGCACCTGTCCGCGCTGCAAATCCCCAACCTCGGACGAAACTCTCTCTCGCATCCAAACGCTGCAAGCCCACCTAAACGACTGGTCGCCCGCCTCGCCCGCCTCGCCCGCCATGGCCGAAGAACTGCTGCAACTGTACTGCGACGAGGGGCTGCAGGGCTTCATGGACGCGGCCTATGGGTTTGCGGCGCTGGCGTATGGTGCGGTGGGGGATGCGGATGCGGCGGTAAGGTATGCGGGGTTGGCGCGCGAGGCTATTGAGATGAAGGATGGGAGGGGGGTGCCGAATTTTGGGCTTTGGGAGGGGTTTTTGGAGGGGGGCGCACGCGCGCATTGGAGTTGGAGGAGGAGGGTTTGAAGGTGGTAAATAGGAGAGGGACTTTTTTCAATTTTGGGTAACTTACTTACTTTGGAAGCTGGGAATCTGTTTCTTTGCTGTTGGGACGCCTTGCTGGTTTATTACTTGTTTCTGCGTGTCTCTTTGGACTAGTATGGTTGTTGCAGACACCAGGTTTGTTGATCAGGTTCGAGCCTCGCTTCTTTCATACCTACCCTCATACATCTCAAAACGAAGATTGTGTCTTGTATTCCTCGTCTCCCGATCCTATGTGCCCGAGGTCATGAGTATGTGGTCGACCGACTGGAAAACAGTATACTTCATCTCATCTCATGCTTGGTGAAGCGCAAGGCTGTTGCCGAACCAGCGGGTATACCGGATATAGGGACACCGGATATAGCGACTAACCCAGTCCGGATGCGAACTCCAGGCGCATGGGTGACCCCGCAACGTGCGTTCCACGTTGCCGGGAGGGTAGGCAGCTGAAAGGAGAGAAGCTCTTGCCAGGGCGCAACGATGTTGATAAGCTTTCTCCAGCCCTTGTTGTGGGTGTGATGAGGCTCAACGTTCCGTGACGTATGTCCCCACAATGTGTTGGGGGGCACGGCGCGTGCACAGTTCACGCTCCGCCGCCCAGCCTGTCAGACTGGGGCGGCGCGGGTTGGGGGCAGGGGACCTGGGCGACCCGTTGCGTCTGGTCTTCCCTCAAGCCGTTACCCGCTAGCGACTACGCATACCGTATACCGCAGCAAACAAGCTCTCCCCTACCGTATCCAGTCGACCGCATGTCCGCGCAGGGCTAATTCGAGGGGCATGGGACGCAACGCGCGGAAGCGTATCTCGTACGGTAAGTGCCGTCTCCATGCGACGCCGTGACGGGAGGGAACTGACGTGATGTTTGCGCAGTGCTGCCACTTGCAGACTCGGCCGGCGGACACAGACTGGGCGTCAATGGCCTGGCCGTCGACCCCCAGAACTCAATCCTGTACGTTCTCCTCTGCGCTGAGAGCGCTGAGATATGTGGATAGCCGCGCCCCCCAGCTAACACGCTATAGCTACTCGGGCGGCCGAGATGGCGTAATATGCGCATGGGACCTGCAGCTCGACCTGAACAAGACCAATGCCGAGGAGCGCGACCCCTTCGCCGACTCCAATGCCGCCGACTACAAGCCTCCGCCGACGCAGTTCCGCCAGCAGGTCCAGGCACACACGCACTGGATCAACGACATCGTCCTCGCGCAGGACAACAGTGCCCTCGTCTCCGCCTCGTCCGACATCACGGTCAAGGTATGGCGCCCGGCTGCGATCGATAAGCTGCCGCCGCAGACGATTGGCCTGCACACCGACTACGTGAAGCGGGTCGCCTCGCCGGGCGGCAACGAGAACTGGGTAGCCTCGGGCGGGCTGGACCGCAAGGTCAGCCTGTGGGACCTGAATGGGGCGGGCAAGAAGCTCGAGATTGCCGTGGGCGAGGACGAGAACACGGCCAAGGGCTCGGTCTACGCCCTGGCCGTGACGCCCAGCATCATTGCCAGTGGCGGGCCAGAGAGCATTGTCCGCGTGTGGGACGCGCGATCGGGCAAGCGCATCACCAAGTTTGTCGGACACACGGACAATGTGCGCGATATCCTCCTCGCCAAGGACGGGGACATGATCTTGACGGGCTCCTCCGACCAGACGGTCAAGGTGTGGTCCATGACGGCTGGCCGCTGCATGTACACGCTCACCATGCACAATGACAGCGTATGGTCGCTGCATTCGGATTCGCCTGAACTCGACGTCTTCTACTCCTCGGACCGCTCCGGCATGGTGGCGAAGAGCGATGTGCGCAATTGCGCTGAGATGGACGAGGGTCTGTCGCTAGCCATATGCCAGGAGCACGAGGGCGTAAACAAGGTGGTCGCGGCGGGCGATTATGTCTGGACTGCTACCTCCAGCTCGAGCATCAACCGGTGGAACGATGTCGAGACGGCAGCCGAAGTCGAACTCCCGGAATCGTACCGATGGCACCGCAACAGCGTATCAACTATGCGATCACGGTACCCTTCCCCTCCCGCAGTTAGTCCCCAGACCAACGGGGCGACGCCAAAGATCCCGCTCAAGTCTCTCCTGCGTATGTCGAATACCGCACCTTTTCCGCAGGCACTTGCTACGAAAGAGGCCGATGTATCGACTCTCGCGAGCAGCACCCGGAAGCCTTCCGAGGTCTTGGCCGTTCCAGATCAGGGTGTCGTTGGTCCAGTCCGGAATCTGCCAGACTTTTGCATCGAAGGCCAGAACGGGCTCATCAAGCATCATCTTCTCAACGACCGCCGGAGAGTTCTTACGCTAGATACTGCGGGAGAGGTGGTGCTCTGGGATTTGTTGCAGGTGAGACTTGATTTCCTTGCTTGTGGTGCCTTAGCTGATGTGTATCCAGTGTGCGCCTATCAAATCGTACGGCAAGAAACACATGGAAGACGTCCTTCCAGAAATCAATACCCAGGATAGCGTTGCCCACTGGTGCGCTGTGGACACAAGAATAGGAAGCTTGACATGTGTGCTGGAGGAGAACTACTGCTTCGACGCCGAGACGTATGCCGATGAGCTAGAGCTGGAGGAGAAGATCGAGTTCCGCGAAGACCACAGGAGTATGTATATACTTCACTGGCCAGCTGGAACAGACTAACAGTTTGCAGTCAATCTGGGCAAATGGATACTGCGCTACTTGTTCTCCAATCTCATCGACGAAGAGATCAAACGCGACGAGGTTCTGCGGTCAGAGCTGGTGAAACAGAAAGAGGAACAACCGGTTCGTCCTACTAACATTCAGATGCCGGATATGAACATCGATGGCTGGCAGGATGCGACTTCTGGGCTTGCTTCAGGCTCTACTATCAAAGCTGAGAATGGCTTCCGCTTGCCACACACACCGGGTCTGGCTATTGGTCTAGCCACGCCAATGGCCGCACCGCAGAGTACAGGACGCAACTCCCTCCACAACCCACTAACGCCCACGAGAGAAGAAGGGTCCCAGCTAGAAAAGACGCAAACCCAACGGAGCTCCAACCAAGACGGCGGCGACTACTTTGGCTCCGCCTCAGCTCCAACCACGACCAACGGCACCAGCACCTCCAAGCCAGTAGCAGAAGGCTCCACCGACTCCAAAGACGAAGCCCTCCCCACCCCCAGCGAAGCCCCCGACACGCCCGCCAAGAAAACAAAAGGCATGTTCGGCAAGAAATTCAACATGACCTTCAACATGAAGAAGTTCAGCACCGGAACCGCCCTCCCCACCGAGCCCAGCAAGCCCGCAGCCACAGACACCGAAAAAGCCGAAGACAGCGACAGCCGGTCCACCAAGACAGACGAGAAGACCGTCGAAGACAACTTCTTCGGCGCCCTGCAACGCATCCGCCAGGGCTACGAAGAAGCGCTCGCGGCCGGAGCGACCAAATTGGACACAGCCATTACCCCGTCCCTACCCAACGACACGCCGGTGCTAAAACCACCCAGCATGACAACCATCCTGATTCAAGAAGATCGCCCCGATTCAGGCGGTGTAGCCGATCTTTTTGAAGGCAAAGTGGGGACGTTGGCTGCTCAGACGGATCTTATCGAACGGTGTGCGCCCATGTGGCTCGGCGATGTTTTGTTACGGGTAAGTCACCTAAAACAAACCAAACCAAAAAAAAAAAATGCTTTGTGGCTCGATTAGAAACTGACCCGTGCGCGTTCGTGCCCTTACAGAACCAACTACCAATCAAAGATATCGTCAAAGTATCCTTCGTTCTAGAACCATTCGGTGGTTCAAACACAACACTTCCGTGCATTTCCACAGACGGGTATTGTCCCCCCCCCCCGTTCCAACCTCCAACCCCCCATCTAACCACAACCCACCTTTCCTCCCCACAGAAACAACCGCCTAAACGCAAACCGAATGCTACGCGCCCGCAAAATTCTCGGCTACGTCGCTGAACGCATCGAACCCCCGACCCCCGATCCATCCCCCCTCCGACCCGAAGACTATCTAGACTTGTACTGCAATAACCAGGTCCGTTACCCTCCAAAAAAAAACCCCCCAAAACCCCAAGCTAACCCATCGAACTCAAGCTTATCCCCCCCACAATGACACTAGCAAGTATAAGAGCGCATATCTGGCGTGGAGGCGGCGATGTATTACTCTTGTATAAGGCGAATGGAAGGAAACAGATTCGGGTGCAGGAGGGTTCTTGGAATGGTGCGAGTGCGGTGGGGATGGGGGTGGGGGGGAGTAGTGGGGTTAGTGAGGGGGGGAGGAGTAGTGAGGGGGATGCGGCGGTTTTTGGGCCGTAGGGGGGTGGTTTGGTTTGGGAAAGTGTTGGTTTTTTGGTTTTGGATGGGATGGATAGTGCGAGAGGAGGATGGAGGATGGGGCTTTGTTATCGTTTGTATATAATGTACTGGTCGTTGTGGTTGCGTTGGATCTCTCGTATACAAGCCATGGGACCGATGTGAGTCGACATTGCCTTTTCGTACAAATACAACCCGGTCACGACGGTTTCCCGCTCTATAATATACAGCATGCTCACTCTCCAACCACACCCCCCAAAACATTACTTCCCCACTGATAACTCCCCAAGAAGATGGCCCCTCCAACACTAATCCACCCCACCCGCGGCCCCAAGCCAGCGAAGAACGCCCTAGGCCCACTCTCCCTCAATATCTTAGCCAGCATAGCGAACATGGGCTCCTTCTCCCTCGCAAGCATCATCCTAGTCTTGAGCACATCCAACGGCGTCGTCACCCCCGCCGCCACTGCACCCGCCACACTCCCCAACACCCCGCCCTCGAACCCAGACACCTCGCTCCGTCCCGTCTGCGCGACACGATACTTTTTCAGTGCCTCCCACAACGGGAATTGTATGACAGTGAAGGGCACTTCTCGGATAATCGTTATGCTCCACCCGCGATAGAGTTCAGACCATACGTGTGCGAAGCCGCGCGCGTGTCGTTGATGAAGGATATGTGTGAGGGCCGCCATACTCGAGGGATGTTGGCTCGCTTGCGCACGCTGTTTCACGACTTCGGTGGGAACGCGGACGGCGCATGCGGCCACTTCGCCTAGACTTGCGGCCAGCATGTGCACCAGCGCCTCCGATCCGCTGTCATGGGTGTCCGCTTTGTACGGCTTGCCTTCGGCGTTGTAGTGGATGCTTGGAGTGGGCTTGTAGCTCCGTTTTATCGAGTCGTAGGTTATGAAGAAGAGGGCGGCGCCGGGCGCGGATCCCACGATGGCGCTGCCTACGCCCCGGTAGATGCCTGTGAAGCCCCCCGAGCCGGTGAAGCCGGCGCTGGATTGGAGACGCGTTTTTAGGGTGTCGAGGGGGTAGAGGGTTAGGTCGACGGTTGTGCCTGCTAGGCCGCCGGCCTGGGGTTGATGGTTAGAAGGGTGTTATGTTATGCAGATGAGACGGTTCTGGCTCTGTGATATGGTGGGATAGTAGGGGTACGTGGGTTGATGTTGCAATGGTGTGGGATATAGACGGCTTCAGATGCGATGCGACTAGCATGTTTGGTGCGATTATGCATGGAGGGTTGGAAAGGGATAATCAATGAAATCAGGAGAGATGGACTCACTATGAGCGACCGCAAATATGGCGACTCAACCCATGCTTGTGCGCGCTTAGGTTCGAGGGCATGCTGCATCGTGAAGAGGGAAGAAGAATCCCCGCGGTCGTTGACGATCGACGATAAGCTTTCGGGGTCCGTGCTCGAGCTAAACTACTCTACTCCCCGAGGTCGTACCCACCACCCGATTCGTCTCCATCTGACACATCTTTCGGACTATCGTGAATCGAAAATTGAAAGATTCTTTTCTCTACGAGCGCATGTTATGGCGCGCTGAAGAGTGAGCGGCATGGGTATCAACGTGCGATGTTTGGCTAGCACGAGAGTCTTGGAAGACGAGGTGCAAGAGAAGGAGACAAGTGAGGAAGATGAGAAGAGTCGGGATATACGCGTCTTGGAGGGTGCGGTTGAAGAAGAGAGTCGCGTAAGAGAGCTTGAAGAGGTTTCAGAGCAGTCAGACGACGTCACGTTGGGAGGAGATATCGAGGAGAACGAGCCCGACAGCCCTATGTCATCAACTTCCTCATCTTCATCCTCAACTACGGATACCGATGACAGCAGCGACACCACTCTCTCAGACCCTTTACAGCATAATATAAGCTGTGTATACGAAGCGCAACTCTCCCCGGATGGAACCTGTGTCTTCACCACCGATTTCGCCCGCCAGTTCTCGGTCTATCCCATCGATAGGGGCATTTTGTCTAATACTACCACTCGCCGTCTCGAACCTTATGCGTCGTTTCAGTCCCCAAGCCCGATCTGGGCTTTTGCTGTCAATCCGCTCTTCAACCTGCAAGACGCTAGCAGCACAACCGTGCTAGTCAGTCGGCGAGATTCATACATCACTCTGCACAATGCCCTGGCAGACACGACGCAAACCTACGATGTCGACGACACCCAGCCTGTCGATATATCCAAACCGCTAGCGTCCTACAAGCTAGTGAACAACCTAACCGAAGCCATCATCGCGCCCCTTAGCCTTGCATACTCCAATTCTCGCGCGCACTTCTTCGCCGGAGAAAAAGACAGGATATCCGTCTTCGACCTAACCGACACCGACGAGCCACTCTACACAATCGATACTATCCCCGCTAAACGGAACAAGCTCAAAGGCGGCGGCCGCGGCTTCAAGGGCTGGGTCTCCGCTCTATCTCTCTCACCGCCCTCTTCCACTGCGCACGACGGCCTCCTAGCTGTCGGTACATGGTCACGCTACGTCGGGATCTACGACCCCGCCAGCGGCAGAGATGTAACACAGTTCGCTTTGCCAGGCACCGTCAACGGGCGGACATTCCGGAACCGAAACTTCAAAGACATCTTGGGCAATGGTGTATCGTCGCTGAAATGGAGTCCTTGCGGTAAGTACTTGTATATTGCTGAGCGCAATTCTGATGTCTTGCTCCTTTACGATGTGCGCAAATTTTCTTTGGGGTTGGCGCATTGTGTGGGGAGGAACGCTCTTACGAATCAGAAATTGGGCTTTGATGTGTGTAATACGGGGGATTCGCCGTATGATATCGAGGGTCTAAGCCATGAAGTGTGGGCTGGGGGGACGGATGGCTGCATCAGGGTATGGAGAGATCCGTATGCGAAGGAAGGCGCTGTGGAGGCGGATGAGGTGGTGAAAGCTGTCCCTGACGGGGATGGGACACCGGTGGTGGGTACGCTTTTACATCCTTCGGGCAGTCTGGCGATTGCTGCGTGTGGTGTTCTTGAACTGAGCGAAGACACGGAGAGGCGAGGCGGGAGGGAGTGCGGTGGTTTGAGGCCTGGGATGCGGGAATGGGGTAGTGTGGATATTTTGGGATTGGGCTGAGGAATTCTTGGATAGTGGTCCTACCTACAGGGAGATTCCGAAGACTGTTCTGCACAGCCTGATTGTACTATACCACTTTGCGTATTCTAGTTACACTGCAAACACGTTTCTGTTACGTGACTAGAGTTTGTAAATGCTAAATAATATGTGTGAAATTTTACTCCTAGCCTGCTAATAGGTAGGTATATTTAGCGGGTAGTTTCAACTTCCCATGTTTCTTACTTATTAAATGGATGTCAAAGGTAGGAGCAGGAAGAGAGGTGATGTTCACATGCTAGCGCGCTGAGCTAAGCGTCATAGGGCTAACTAGTTAAGTTAAAGAACGCGTTCCCCATCCACGCGACATAATTTTCCGACCTTCACACAGCGCAACATCACCCTCAAACACACACCAATACTCTACCTGTACCTGTTTCGTCTTATTTCCCCTCGCCATGCTAGACATTCACCGCACCGACGCGACGCCCGATACCAAGATCTATTTCACTCACAGCGTATTGCCATCCTACATCGACCCTCAAAACGTCTCGACGAAAAAAAAGCCATTCTCAACCTTCAACAAGCAAAAATACAGTCAAACCCTAGACCTGCTACTCCCCGGGGAAATCTACGAGCTCATACGGACGCAATTAGACCGTACCGCACGAACACAGTATGCGCGCGCACACATGAAGCTAGGCGATATCCTCGAGCCCGAATTCCTACAAACCTACATCAAGCAAGGAAACATCGCAATGCTCAGCGAAGGCCGGCCCCTCATCGACGACCGATTCGACCTCTACGACGGCACACTACGCATGGAGCTCACGCGGCCGACATACGAACGCTGCGGGCTGGCAGGCAAGCCGATGGAGGACGGGGGCAAGAAACACCAAAAGCAGCGGTGGGTTATCGAGTACGATTTACGGGCCCCCTCGATGAAGCACGAAAAGCGCGGGTTTGAGCGCTTGCAGTGGGCGTGCGCGAATGTGTTGGATCGGTCGCTCGTGTGGCTGTTTTATAATTTTAATCCTTCGGCTGATGAATCGCTTGGGTGTGGGAAGGAAGCTTTGTCTAAGCATGCACCTTGGTTGCAGAACTTGGCTCCGCACCCGACCGCCATGAAGGATGTCGTAGTCCCGAGGCTTGCGGCGGGCCAGCTCACGAGCTTGTATGAAGAGGAAGATGCGCTTAGTCTCCTTGAATACGTGCATTTGTTGAATCTGGGCTCGCCGCGTGTCAATAAGGGAGATGGTATAGATCCACACCTATCGCGGTACGAGGTGCCGGACTTTGGCACCGGTCACGTTTCGAAGAATATGGTCAGGGTACGATGGGTGGGATTCTTGCCGCCGGCTTTGATTCGCGAGTTGTTTCTCATGGTCTGGAATGAGGGATTCAAAGGGAAACGTAGCGTACATGTGGATAGGGAAGGGAGCAGTACGTTGGAGGAGGAGGAAGCGAGGGACGAACGATGGTTCTGTATGAGTGCACAGGGTTTTGGGGGTGGGAATGCGTGGACGGTCATGCAGTTTGAGGGCCGTGAGACGCTGGCGTGGGAGATGGAGCGCTGAGCTGAACTTGAACAGCGGATTTTCAAGTCGTCCGTCAATCTTTCGTGGAACCGATAATCGATGCTTTTGCCTTTCCGTTAAAGAGCTAGGTATCTTATCCAATATCATTCCAAGGCTCCCATCGAAGAAAAAACAAAACGGAGCCTCAACGCGAGTACAGGAGCTAATTTTCTTCTTCTCGTCCCTGCGTTATCGTTTCCTCGCCCAGAAACAGTGGCTTGCATGGCATCGACGGCGGAACACAGACTCGTGCATTTCCTATAAAAGTATATACGCGCGGACCCACGCCTGTAAAAAGAAAAGTATTTCCAACTGCGGCATCATCTCCACGAGTAGATAATGAAGAAAGAGAAGGATACCTGAAAGCATTGATCTTTTCGTTTGCGATTTTCTTTTTTTGCTTTAGGGACCATGTCGCCTAATTGGGCATTGGGAACATGTCGCCTATTCATGTATTGGGTACCTATGGTATGGTACGCTAGGTACACTTTTCGATCCCAATATTGTTTTACGACATGACATGAATCACACTCGGCAGTTGTGCAAGGAGCGTGTCACACGCAGGGTCCGTTAGACAATGCGGCTCCGCAGACTCGAGCTTACATTTGGACACGGACGAGGGTTAGGTCAAGCATGGAGGAACTATGGTATGTGAGTGCTTATGGCTAGGGCTAGCGAGCAAGCCCAGGTTCGCATGTTGGCCAACCTAGATTCCGCTTCGTGTTTGATGAGCAGGTGTCGATGGGACACGAGCTTTGAGGCGCAAGGACCCGGTCAGAAGGCCTTTCCAGTGGAGATGTGTGGTGGGGACTGAGCGACAGTTAGCCATGGTTAATAAATGGTACGATCTCGTACCGGTGAAAAAGGTGTTGTAGCTTGATGATTGATGAGTCCCCATCTGCGGCTGAAGACTCTTTGTTCGTAAGACAAACGAGGCGTACTGCTTACTGTCGGGGTTATCCTAGGCAGTGCGTGCGTTGCACCCTAGGTAATTAAGGGTCATCAGACCTCGACGGGAATGGCTTTCATCGCGAGAGGTTTTTGACCGCAAGTTCTTTGTGCAGAGCGGCCCACTTGACATTATTCTTCAAAGTGGGTCGATTATCTCACCGAGTTCGCATAGCATCCACATGGGTTTTCCTTAGTTAGCTGGCTAGCACGTCGATCTCGTAGATCTCATAGCCATCAAAATCTTTCCAAATATTCGACTTCCTGCTAACCAAACTACCGTGGTGGAGACGGTATCTCTCGGCCATGTGCTGGAAACTACTGCGTTCTAGTATCTGACGTACGCGCTTGCCATGAAACTTATAAGCTATAGTGCTTATTTCTGCGCTTAGTGGTGGAAAGGAATCTACGTTGATGTGGTGAGAGATTCTATGTACACAGTAGGTAAGAAATAAGAGGCGGAGCAGAGCGTAGGTATCGGTACCTAGGTAAGTACATGTGCAACTGTGCCAACGCATGCATCACGGACGTTAGGCCAGGACTGTTCTCAAAGACAAAGAGACAGAAAATAGGTATGCGAAGACGAATGCTCATCTTCCATGATGCAGGGCGCCTGTTCAAAAAAACCTTAAACAGTTACACTTTGGTGGTTGAGAAGCCGTCCCGACCCGCTACCTACGCTTCAAGCTCGTACGAACAAAGCTTGCGTGTTGCTAAAAATACCCTTTGCCACCATCTCAACACCGCTGTGCTGTCCAAAAACACGAAGCGCCACCGCGATTCCACAGCCACTTATCCTCGTGCAAGTCGCTTCCAGCATCCGACCAGATACAAGCAAGACCCTGCAGCTACCCACTCACTGGCTGCTGCATCGGACGATAGGAACATTTACAGCACCAGGCGCGATGTTTGGTTGGGACCAGACGCACAATTCATGTACCGTAAGATGCAGTAAGACCTCGCTGTTTGGTAGCGAACAGCAACACGTTTCTGTAGGTACCTAAGCGCCATGCACTGCCACCTTCGTAACACGAGAGCAAGAGGGTACCTGCTACCAGAGCTGGGACAGCGCGAAAAGGGGTCCAGAAGTACCAGAGACATGCTTGGAGTTACCGGACTGACGCTTATCTTTCGATCGCACTGCAGTCATTTAATAGTAGGTATCGTTAAGGCTTACTCATACCTTAACCTTGCATTCACCTACATTTCTTTTCGCTTGTTCGCACCCAAAACAATCCAACCTAATAAATACACCTCGCGACCTGTAGTTAACTAGATAAGCGAAAACACGATTGATGAAATTGTAGGTAACGAAACATCAGCTCATTAGATACCGGCAACTACCATGGGGCCAAAATATCTCACAACATAACCCCACAAAATTTACCTTACGTTGGGCACCTACCAATGCCATGCCAATACACATTCATTCACCCCCCATCGCAACCTGACGCTGCGAAAAAAAGAAAAAAGTTTTCATTCTCAAACATGATAAAGTAATAAAAAATGACACGCACACTACCTTTACCTAGCCAACACCAAGCGCTTCGGACGTCGGAGTGGAGATCCATCGATACCCTGCAGGCGATCAAGCCACACCTTTCCACATGCATCTTAGCCTCCTTTCCATAAGCGAAAACCGCATGTCTAGCCAAAAAGCCACCGCGTATTTCCATGTCTCGCTTTGCGATGCGAGAAGGATGACTACACCAACTATTTCTTAGCTGAAGCTAGGTACCTATTTATGTGGCTCGTTTTTTTTTTTTTTTGGGGGGG